>PVIA01004164.1:0-138975 GCA_004024845.1 Tonatia bakeri
CTCAGGTTGGGGGTGCAGGCACCCACGGCAAGGCCTCCCTTGGTCCGGCAGACTTGGGTACTCACTGTTCCCCGGGAAGTTCGTGGGTGCCCACAACTCCTACACTTCTGCTTCTCAATCCTTGTTGTCTGGGGAGGGAGGGGTGACTCCGCTCTCCTGGGTGCCCTGAGACAGACCCAAGAGCCCCGCCTGCTCTCCACGCCTGTCCCAGGGCCCTTATTATCCTGAAGCAGTCCTCCTACCATCTGTTTATTCAATGTCTAGATAACTTTTGATGTCCTATTTTCATAAATGTTGTGATTTCGGTGGTCTCCTGCTCTGTTCCTCCTCAGATTGGCCAAATTCTCCCCCGTGCACTAGGGAAGGGGACCACGATTCCTCCAACAAGGCCGCCATCTTCCCAAATCCAGCCCACAAGAATTTCAAAGATGTCTTTTGATCTGTATTTTGGCTCTGTACAATAAATATAGAAAAATCCCAACACATCTTTAAGATCACATTTTGAAGTTATGGAAGTGAGTGCACAGAATTATACTGGATGGCAGTAACTAGTGTCTTAGAGCTTTTAATCTGGTGCAGAGTCTGGCATAAAGCTATGGTGTACTCAGCATAATTTTTGGTGGGCAACATATTCTTATTACAGACCTACCCTAGAAAATTAACATACAGGTAAACTGTGGTAAGTGTTAGGTTTGTTGTCCATAGTATCACTGTGGACATTATAGTTCATGATGACCTTCTCCTAGCCTTGAAAGTTTTACCTTTTCCAGTTTTTCCAAGGGACTACAATAATAAATAGCTTTCTAATTGTGTGACTTCTTAATTCCTTTGATTTTTCTGGAGCTAAATATTCTCATTTGTAGAATATTACCACTGAAGATATAATACAAGATCTTTCCTACTTCCAAAATATGAAAACAAAATAATCACTGTACTTTTCCATGTGATGTAGCTCTTTCTGAGAAGACATTAGGAATGTTAATATATATACCTATATTTTTGTCATTTTCATTTAGAAAGAGGTTGAGTAACTTTTTTGATAACTTTGGTGAACAGTCTTCACTAATTTAAAGAAAAAATTCAGGATAAAAGCATTATGAATATAGCAAGGATTCTATACAGAACACAAACTGACATTTTGGTATGGCAAACAGCAGCAGGTGTGAGGGCCATTGTGGGAGATAGCAGATTATATCAACTGAAAGTGAGGTGATCCTTTGGAAAGAGCTGGCTCTAAGGAGATGCACCAGGAATAGAAAATTTTCTCAGGAACAAAATTTTTGGCATCAAAGAGATAGTTTATTCTGAAGGAATTTTGCAAATATCCATTTGAAACCACTCCTGACCCCTCAACATATGTCTGTGAAAAGCACTGTAATGGAAAACAGGCTTGCTTCACTAAAATATGTAAACTTTTGGGGCAAAGGTACACCAACTTGCCATCACCAATGAAGTATAACAGAAGGGTGCCTCACTCCCTCCACTGTGTCACCACAGTTGTAGAGTTAGAACACAGGTGGCAAACACAAGGCCCACAGGCCGAAACTGGCCCTCCACTTTGTTTTTCTTGGCCCAGCACCTTGTTTGTACCCAGCAGCAGTGCTGAGCTCCTTGCCCCTAGTTAAAGAGTAGTTACATTTCTGGAAAGCAGTATGCTAAGCGAAATAAGCCAGGCAGTGAAAGATAAATACCATATGATCTCATCTTTAACAGCAACCTAAACAATAAAATAAAACAAAAAGCAAAATATAGTCAAAGACACTGAAATAGAGGACAGGCAGAAAGTGACCAGAGGAGAAAGAAGAGGGAATTTCAGGGGAAAAGGGGAAGGGTTTACAGGAACAAAGTTAAATGACACATGGACAAAAACTAGGGGGAGGGTGGTAATGGGTGGGCGGGCTGGATTGGGAGTAAAGGGGAAAAAAACTGTACTTGAACAATGATTAAAATAAAATTTAAAAAAGAAAAAAATTGAAAAAAAAACAAAAAAGAAAGAAAATAAATGTTTACAACCACAGTTCCCTTGAGCCAAAATAAGCTGACTCCAGCATGCCACTGTGTAAATCTGTCTATTTAATTGTATGGTTGGGCACACAAATGTTTATTTCCCTCTGCAACTCAGATATTAAACTTATGGGTAATTCTGACTATGGAGTGGACATCTTATTTCAGTAGATGTTTTAATTTTATATGCTAGGAAGTTATCAAACTATTTGTGCCAATTGCTTGCATGGGAGGTATGGAACATGCTAGCAGTAATGATTTCTTAATTAAATTAAGCAACCTCATACATCCCTTTCATGAACCTTGTGCCAATGGGCACCAATAAAAATTTGTCCAATGAAATATGAAATATAACAATATGTAAATAAAGTTATTGTTATGCAAAATACACATTTTTTTTCAAATATTATTGAGACCAGGGCATTGGATATTTTATTTCATATAATGTTCTTAGGATATATCAGTGATTTATATTCAAAATCACAAATGCCTAGGGCTACTCTATTTTCAGGTATTTGAGTCATCTAAAATCAAGACATGGAAATCCAGGGTGGATGATGGTAAATTATGTATGAGTGAGATAATTTTATTGTGTATTTCATTAGTAAAATGCTCCAGGAGACAGTAATGTTAAAAAAAATAAAGAAATTTTTATTTTCTTCAACACCTGACTTTTGGCCAAGAAGGAGGCATAGGTAGACACATGGTGCCTCCTCGCACAACCAAAAGAAGGACAAAAACAAATGTCAAAACAAAATACAAACAGAACTGACAGAAAATCAAACTGTATGGAAGTCTGACAACTAAGGAGTTAAAGAAGAAACATTCATCAAGATGAGAGAGGTGGAGACAGGCAGCCCAGTAGAGAGGACTCTCGGCAAGGCAGCAGCTGGTGGACTGAGTGAATTGGGGTTTGCAGATTGGGCGGTCCCACATTTCCATGTGGATAAACCGGGGGAACAACTAGGGAGCCAGACAGACCACACAACCCAGGGTTCCAGTGCTGGGATATAAAGCCTCAAAACCTCTGACTGAATACACATGTGGGGGTTGAGGTGGCAGTGGGAGAAACTCCCAGCCTCATAGGAGAGATTGTTGGAGGAATCCATAGGGTCCTAGAATGTACACAAACCCACTTACCTGGGAATCAGCACCAGAAGGGCTCAATTTGATTGTGGGTAGCAGGGGAAGTGACTGAAAACCTGCAGAGAGCAGAGCTAGCAGCACTGTCCCCTCTCCAGCCCTTCCACTACATATAGCATCACAATACAGTCACATGGGTTGCCCTACCCTGTGAACACCTAAGGCTCTGCCCCTTACTACATAACAGGTGAACCAAGACAGAAAAAAAAAAAGACCCAAATGAAAGAGCAGTTCAAAGCTCCAGAAAAAATACAATTAAGCAATGAAGAGGTAGCAAATCTATCAAAAAACAGTTCAAAACACTGGTTGTCCAGATGCTGTGGGAACTTACTGGATACTTCAACAGCATAAAAAAGACCCAGGCAGCAATGAAGGTTGCATTATTTGAAATAAAGAAAAACCTAAAAGAACCAACAGTGATGGGAAGGAAACCAGGACTCAAATCAATGGTCTGGAGCAGAAGGAAGAAAGAAACATTTGACAGAACAGAATGAAGAAACAAGGATTCAAAAAAGTGAGGAGAGGCTTAGGAACCTCCAGGACATCTTCA
Organism: Tonatia bakeri; assembly: GCA_004024845.1. Lineage (NCBI taxonomy): Eukaryota > Metazoa > Chordata > Mammalia > Chiroptera > Phyllostomidae > Tonatia > Tonatia bakeri. The sequence continues at coordinate 3,698 of PVIA01004164.1, forward strand.
AATGTTACATCAACTGAGTTATAGGGGTGCCAGAAGAAGAAGAGGGAGAGCAAAAAAAATTGAAAACTTATTTGAACAAATAATGAAGGAGAACTCCCCAGTCTGGCACAGGAAATAGACTTTCAGGATGTCCAGGAAGCTCAGAGAGTCCCAAAGAAGTTGGACCCAAGGAGGAACACACCAAGGCACATCATAATTTCATTAGCCAAGATTGAAGATAAGGAGAGAATCTTAAAAGCAGCAAGAGAAAAGGAGAGAGTTACCTACAAAGGAGTTCCCATAAGACTATCAGCTGATTACTCAAAAGAAACCTTGCAGGCAGGAAGGGTCTGGAAAGAAGTATTCCAAGATGAAAGGCAAGAACTTACATTCAAGATTACTCTCTCCAGCAAAGCTATAATTTATAATAGAAGGGAAGATAAAGTGCTTCCCAGATAAGGTCAAGTTAAGGGAGTTCATCATCACACAGCCTCTACTATATGAAATGTTAAAAGGGACTTATCTAAGAAAAAGAAGATAAAAAATATGAACAGTAAAATGACAATGAACTCACAGCTGTTAACAACTGAACCTAAAAAAAAAAAACTAAACAAACAACTAGAACAGGAACAGAATCACAGAAATGGAGATTACATGGAGGGTTATCAGTGGGAGAGTGAGAAGAAGAGAGAGGGAGAAAAGGTATAGAGAATAAGTAGCATACGTGGTAGGTAGAAAATAGGAGAAGGTCAAGAATAGTATAGGAAATGTTGAAGCCAAAGAACTTATATGTACATTTAGCTCATGGACATGAACTAAATGGGGGAATGTGGGTGGGAGGGGGTGTGCAGGGCAGAGGGGAATAAAGGGTGGAAATGGGACAACTGTAATAGCATAATTAATAAAATATATTTTTAAAAATACCATCTCATTTAAAGAGTCAATTTTCAGACAACTTGATGGGCATTCATAAGAAGTTATAATACATACCAACAGTTGTTATTCCGTGGATCAAAAGGAAAATCACAAATCTCATGTCTAACTGAAGCTTCAGTCTCTCTCTCTCTTTATTTCTTCTCTTTTTAATCTTCTGCAACAAACAATTTCAAATCTTTCCTAAGAAAGTGTAAATTACATCTTGGATTCAAAGTTATTAGAGCCATTTTATTAGCTCTTGCACAGTGCAGCATTCTGGTGGGGACTGGTTATAAAAAATAATCATCTTTTCCTTATCTCCTGGCTTCCATCTGTAACTAATGGTCTACATCATCCTATCTTACAGACCAGCATTTCTTCATAAACAAAAATGTGATTTCGTGCAGATGTGACTAAGGGTCCTAAAAAGCCAGTATATCAATTTTGATGCATTTTGCATCCTACAATTTCATGCTTAACTTTTGGCATTATAACCCTGGTATCTGCAGTTAGATGATGAATCCAGAAACATAAAATAGAAGGATTATTTCTTAGGTCTCTTTTATATGGCCGAGAAATCTAAAGGGGAGAAAATGGGAGAGTATGTAAGAAGAGTGAATGCAGAAAAGATACTTATCATGTTTTAAAAAATGTTCACCTTAAGGAATTTGTTATTTGAAGTGCTATAAAAATAGTTACAAGCAAATTTATATACTGTATATGATCTTTGAACTTTTAATAATATCTCTGCAAATAAAAATACATTAGCTATAGTTTCTCATGTTTTTATTAAGAAGTACTGTGAGGAATAACTAAACTGTATCTTTCTAGTTGGTAGATTTTTATATAAGCACACACACACACATAAACATATAAATCTATAATTTTTGAAATAATAAATACCTTTTCTAGATACTAAAGCATAAAAATCCTAGGAGGTTGATTAGACTCTGTGGTGGACATCTATTTCTATTTTTAATTTTTGCTGCTCAGCATCTATTTCCTTTTCATAATTCCAAAAATCAACACTTAGGAATGTTTTCCACTCATTTGGTGTTTTGGCAACAAAAATAATTAAGTCTACCTACAATCAGTAGAATCTGGAAGGGTTGATGCAAAATCCTTTGGCTAAATATATCAACTGCTCTACCTTCCCGACAATTAAACTTGTAGGGTGGAGTGTACTGTGTTCTAATTTTGAGCAATAAGACATTATCTCTCAGGAATTATGAATATTGCTTTGTACAAGAAATTAAAACAGAGACCAATATTGTTGTTGTTCCTTCTTGTTTTCTATCTTTTCCTAGTTAAAGGTTGGGTCTTAATTTGTATAGTAAACAAAAGATCTATCATGGACTCAACTAAGCTAGCTGCAATTTACTCAAAAGGAGATTTAACTACTTTCATATGGAGAGGATAAAGCTGTCTGTTATTTAAAATAATTTTTACCATTACTTTAGCTTTCCATCTCACATTATAGATGTGTATTATAATAGAAAGAAAAGATGGTATAATTATGTCCCAGGTCACAGGTCTCTGGAACTGCCACAATCTCTGTCTGGAGGCCATCTGTGAAGTAAGACCCCTGGAGCTGTTCCAGGTTGTGGGGAACTGTGTAGGCTCAGAGGCTGGGACTGTGACAGCTGTGGCAAACCAGCTTCGGTCAATAGGTGCTTACCTGACACCCTCATGGGCCACATTCTCTGAAACCCTATATAAACCATATATATGATTTTGGGAAAAAAAGCACATATTCTGTAAAAGTAGTCATATTATTCATTGGAGGAAAAAAACCTCTATTTTTCTTTAGCTCGGTTCTTGGGAAAATGGCTAAAAGTTCTTCATTTTAAGCTATTCTTGATTCAGACTGAGCTCATGTAATATTCTTATTTCACTTTGGGTAAGTTGCTTAACCTGGTCCTTAATTTCTCTACCTGTAATAAAATCCAGGCTAATTATGCATATGACAATGCAGTTAGCCCATTCATGAGTTAAAGCACTTTGCATGTTCTGGTTAAAATGAAATATGTGGTATAATTAAACAATAATACAATGATGATTAATCATTTTCACAATTCAATTAAATAATGTGTATGATTAATCATTGTAATTTAAAAGATAATAAGCAAGCAGAATAATTATGCATAATGGAACATGAGGTGTAGGTTAAATGGTATATATTAAAATTACTCATAAGTATCCTAGAAATTATTAAATAATATTACTAAATATGCCTTTAATGTAATTAGTCTCAGGGCTTCCTGTGTAAAAGGCAGGCTTTTGCTCTCTTTGCACCAGGCAAGGAGGCTTTCTCTTGTTTTCTTTATCTTCTTTCTCAAGCAGAGTGTATAGTTTTAAGTGCCCTGAATTTTTAAGTCAAGTCTTCTAAAATGTAACAGAAAGAGATTGGAGATTTTTGTCTTTTTTAATGTAATGTAATGTAATTTATTTATTATTTATTTATTTATTTATTTTTAGAGAGTGGAGAAGGGAGAGAGAAAGAGAGGGAGAGTTATATCAATGTGTGGTTGCCTGTCACATGGCCTACACTGTGGACCTGGCCTGCAATCCAGGCATGTGCCCTGACTGGGAATTGAACTGGCGACCCTTTGGTTTGCAGTCTGTGCTCAATCCACTGAGCCGCACCAACCAGGGAGAGATCAGAGATTTTTGAAAGGACAGACAGGATCAAGTCCCCTGATAGAATCTTTAATACTTGTCTGCATTTCAACAGATTATTTAAACATACATAACATCTACCACACCAACACCTAATCTTTCATTACCAGATTTTTAGATAAGTTTATCCATATAACATCAAGGAAAATTAGACTTAAAAATTAGTTTTAGCAAAAGGGAAGTACAAACACTCCCTGTGGCTCTTGCTGCTTGATACCTAAAGCAACTTACCTTTTTGCCTCCATCTTGGTAATAGGAGAAGGGATGTCTGCTTTTTCATTAATTAATTTATCCATTTAAAAAATATATGGGTTGTATCCATACTTCACAGAAATATCCACTGGGTGGTTCTACAACTACAAAATGTCCATGTGGCTATGCAGTGCTTTCCCTGGAAAAAAGGTAAGTTTGGGTGTCCCAAAGTGAAACTCAGGTTATGAATGATGACAACATTTTCAATAGAATTTATCAAAAAAATTTATAATATACTGAGCTTAATGTGCTGAATTCAGTCTGCCTTGAGGTTATTTTTTAGTTTACTTCAGTAAATTAACATCTTTAGTAACAGCTTTCAATGGAAAAAAAAAACATTCTAGGTTCCAGAAAAAGGACTAAGGGTTTAATTTTGTAATGCAACTCAGGTGTAAGTTAAGGCCTGGCTATTCTAAGAAATCACAAGGGTTATCATGTTGTGGCAGAGATAACAAAAAGATGTAAGTAGCATTTTCCTGCACTAGTATCCTAGAAAGCATGATACTTGAGAGCTGTATTTCATTAAACCACTATACAAACAAAATTTTGAAAAGAAAGTGTCATTTTTCATGTTTTCCTCAATCCCACACTTGTAAATAACTTCCAGCAACATCAGTGGGAATTAAGCCTCTGTGTGGAGAAGCACATTAGCAATCTAGGGTGACAGGACTCTAGTTGGGTCTTGCCATTAAGATTCATGTTAAAATAGCCCTGGCTGGTGTGGCTCAGTGGATTGAGTGCGGACCTGGGAACCAAAGCATCACTGGTTTGATTCCCAGTCAGGACACAAGCCTGGGTTGTAGGCCATATCCCCAGTAGGGAGTATACTAGAGGCAAGCACACTTTGACATTTCACTCCTACTCTTTCTCCCTCCCTTCCCCTCTCTCTAAAAATAAATAAATAAAGTCTTTTAAAAAAAGAGTCATCCTAAAATATAATGTCAGGCAGTGAGACAGAACTGAGAACATGGGTAAGAACTGTAGACCAGGCCTCTATCAAGAAATATTAATATGTATTCTGAAAGGAGTGGTCATGAGCAGTGAGAAGGGGAGAAAAGGAGATAAGAACTGAGAGAGGATATGCAGCCAAAGCAGATTCCACCACATACACTGGGCTGTGGAGAGTGCATTGATCTCTCAACCTGTTTCTGCTCTCTTAGACATCAGAATGGTCTTTTAATAAAAGAGTAGCTTATGAAAAATTTCTCTTAGTTTTACATGGGTTAGTGTGGTCATAATTATTGTTGACCTATTATGCATCTAAGGAATACAAAATTATATATGGACTCATTATGAGAGTCTAATTACGGGGATAGTTCTCAAGATGAATAATAATATAAAGTATGGATAGTAAATTACTACTGTAACTGCTAAACTAGTACCTTAACCCTTACCTGATGTGGGAGTCCAGAGCAAACTGCCATCTAAGCCAGTTTCCCTGCAAGAGATACTTAGTTGAATCCTGAAGGGAAGCTATTGTTTAGACTGCAGAGTAGTACAGGCAATTCCAGTGGAGATATAATACTGAGTAAAGATCTCAAAGAATAATATGTAGGTCTAGTCAGGGAGCTAATGAACTGGGCATTTTGGTACAGCAGAGGAATTTCTCTGGGCAAGAAACCAGTACATTTTGTGCTGGTCTAGAGTGATTTTGGGCAGGTTCAATACTCAATCAGTGCACATACCTAGGTTGTAGGTTTCATCCTCAGTTGGGATGCATATGGGAGGCAACTAATTGATGTTGATCTCTGACATTGATGTTTCTATCTCTCCCTTCCTCTCTCTCTAAAATCATGAAAAGCATATCCTTGGAGGTCTTCTGGTCAAGATGGCAGTATAGGTAAACACAGCTTATCTCTTTGTGAAATCACATCAAAATTACAACTAAAATATAGAACAACCATCACTCAGAACTATTAGAAATCTAATGAAATGGAAATCTTACAACTATGGAATTAAAGAAATGACATTCATCCAGACTGGCAGGAGGGATGGACACATGGAGCAGGCTGGTCCCATGACCACATATGGTGGATTAAACTTTGGGAGTAATATTTCAGAAGTGAGGAGTCCTAGCCCCACACTTGGTCCCCTAAGCCCAGGGTTCTAGTGCTAGGAAGAATAGTCCCCATAACTTGTGCCTGCAAAAACCAGTGGGGATTGAGTTGGTGGAAGAAACTTCTGGAGTTCCAAACAGTTTACCCTAAAGAATCCACACATGGACTTACTCAGACTCACTTGCTCTGAGCTCCAGCACCAGGGTAGTATCTTGAAAGGCACCAGTGACTTACAGGGAGGAACTGAAGTGTCTAGCATCAAGATGGGAGCTGGGGGTCAGTTTTCTCTCAAACAGAAAGGTGGAAAAAGGCCATTGTCCCTTTCCTGAGCCCTCCCAGAACAGAACCACAGACATGGAAGGCAGATCTGAGACTCCATCAACCTAACACTGTTGGCCCCACCTTGGAGATTCCCTGAATCGCTGTCCTGCCCACCTTACAGGCCCACCCAAACTGTTAACCATGACTTTTCCATATGAATGGCTGGTCTTGGATCATGCTTCACAACTTCCTAAATACTTTCAAAGAAGCACCAGCTGGCCTCAGTGAGCCCCAATCTCTGTACTTCTTGCTCAATGGCCCAGGCCCCTCACTAACAGCAGCTAGCCTAGTTTCACAGCTTGGCCTAACCTGGGAATCTCCAAGCTTGGCACAAGTATAGCCATTTCAGATTGCTTTATAGCTCATGCAGGGTGGCCCTTGGCAGAATACAGGTCAGAGCTGGCTTTGGCCTGCACCACCCAGAGCCTGTGTACCCAGTGGACAGCTGTAGACAATGTTGGAGCACCACCATTCTGCCCCTACATAGTTGATCCTCCACGGTGGGAGCAGATTGGTGTTAAGTAATCAAAGCCAATCCTTGTAGTTAACTGGCCTGGGTAAATCCCTCCTATTAACTTGCCAACAGTAATCAAGGCTCAACTACAACAGGAACATGTACCAGCCCATATGAAGGGTACATGTTAAGTACCCTTAAGTGACAGGGTAGGCTGTGCCACTGGACCCTATAGGACACCTATTACATTAGGCCACACTACCAAGATAGGGACTCATAGCACTGCTACCTAACACATAGAAACAAACACAAGGAGGCTTCCAAATGAGGAGACAAAGAAATATGGTCCAAATGAAAGTACAGATCAAATCTCCTGACAAAGAGCTACACAAAATAGAGATAATTAATCTATCAGACACAGAGTTCAAAACACTGGTTATAAGGATGCTCACCAAACTTAGTGAGGAACTCAATAGCATAAAAAGGATTCAGTCATAAATGAAGGATTCACCAATTAAACAATAATTTATAGGGAAACAACAGTAGAATGGATGAAGCCAAGAATCAAATCGATGATTTAGAACATAGAAGCAAAAAACAAAGACAAAAACAAAACAAAACAAAAAAATAACCAATCAGAACAAGAATAAAAAAATCCCCAAAATGAGGTTAGTATAAGGAGCCTCAGAAACAACTTCAAGAGGTCCAAAATTTGTATCATAGGGGTGCCAGAAGAAGAGGAGAAAGAGCGAGAAACTGGAAATCTATTTGAAAAAAATAATGAAAGAAAACTTCCCTAATATGGTGAAGGAAATAGGCATACAAATCCAGGAAGTATAGTGTCCCAAACAAGATGGATACAAAGAAGCCCACTCCAAGTCACATCATAACTAAAATGCCAAAGTTTAAAGATAAAGAGAAAATCTCAAAAGCAGCAAGAGAAAAAAAGTTAGTTACCTACAGGGGAGCTCCTGAAGACTTTCAGCTTATTTCTCAAAAGAAACTTTGCAGGCTAGAAGGGATTGGCAATACATATTCAAAGTCATAAAAAGTAGGGACCTAGATTTCTCTACCCAGCAAAACTATCATTTAGAATTGAAGGGCAGATAAAGAGTTTCCCAGGGAAGAAAAAACTAAAGGAGTTCATCATCACCAAACCATTATTGTATGAAATGTTAAAGGGAGTTGTCTAAGAAAAAGATCAAAACTAAGAACAATAAAATGGCAATAAATACAACTCTATCAACAATTGAATATTAAGAAAAAAAACTAACCACAGGTGGCAAATACAAGGCCCACAGGCCGAATATGGCCCTCCACCTTGTTTTATCCAGTCTGGCACCTTGTTTCTACCAGGTGGCAGTGTCAAGCTCTTGATTAACTGTTAAGGAGTAATTACATTTATACAGTCCTAATAGTACATTTGGCCCTTTGAAGGCAACCGTGAGGCTGATGTGACCCCTGGTGAAAATGAGTTTGACACCACTGAATGAAGCAAACAAGAACAGAGACAGAATTATAGATACAGAAAGCATTTTGATGGTTGCCACATGGTAGGGGATTGTAGGGGAGTGGGTGAAGAGGTAAGGGGATTAAGTAGTACAAATTGGTAGTTACAGAATAGACATGGGGGTGTAAAGTACAGTATAGGAAATGGAGTAGCCAAAGAACTTATATGCATGACCCATGGACGTGAACAATGGTGTGGGTATTGCCTGAAGGAATGGAGTATGCTAGGTGAAGGGGTCAAAGGGAGAAAATTGGGACAACTCTAGTAGCTCAATCAATAAAATAGAATTAAAAGAAAAAAGAAACAGATCCTTGGGTGATGATTAAAACTAGAGAAAATTTTTTTTTCTGAGATGGTTAAACTCAAATTAATTTCAGAGACTAGGTACTTAATATCTATCCTTTCAAAATATTCTGTTAAGTATTTATACAGTGCTTGATATTTAAAGTCAGGTAACCCAGTGTTCTAGTGTTTGGTCTACAACACATTAGCAATGTGATAATGACCAAATATTATACCTGTTAAACCTCCATTGCCTCATCTCTAAAATGAGGATGGGTGCCAGCATTGTCTACTTGTTAGAATTCTTGAAATAAATGCAACTCGAGTGTTCAGTGCCATGCTCAATGCTATCACCTCTATTCCCTTGTTATTGTGGCTGATGGACTCAGTTATGCTGCTTTTCTAGGCACAATTTATTTTTTATATGAGCGTCATGAACCGGAGTTTGGAAGAAAGTGACTGGATTTTTCATTCAGGGTATTAAAATTAGAATATAATCATGCTATCACTGGGAAATGTGTGGTGCTCATTTTAAAGCAGTTGTAACATTTTATTTTTTTTCAATATTGTATTTATTTATTTGTAGAGAGAGGGAAAGGAAGAGAGAAAGAGAGGAAGGGAAACATCAGTGTGTGGTTGTCTCTCTCACACCTGCTACTGGGGACCTGGCCTGCAACCCAGGCATGTGCCCTGAATGGGAATTGAACTGGCAACTCCTTGTTTCACAGTCCAGTGCTCAATCAATCCACTGAGCCACACCAGCCAGGGCCTAACACCTTTTGAAAAGAATATGTTGACAGCAAGGAAATGATTTCCAGTGTGGCACTAGTGCACTAGGAAATGCTGCCTGATAAATCAAGTGTTCTAACAAAATTACCCTTAACCCAGGGAGCTGCCTCCCTAAGTGGATTATTTCATAGTATTTGACCATTGAGCTCTGTTTCTGGAAGTTCTCAAGCTTAGTTTAATGGTGAAAGTTTCAGGCCAATCCAAGGGGGTAAGAGTCCAACTTCAGACCACTGGCAACCTCAGGCAACTGATGTTATTCACAAAAAGCTTTATCTAATGCAGAAATCCCTTGTTAGGTTTTCAGAACAAGTTGTCACACAAGCCCTGTATTAAAATGAGCAAACTCTATAGACTTAAAATAAGTGTAATTTATCAGAGAGGGCTGCATAAAATCTGTAGTCAGAAAAGAAGGAAGAAGAAAACAATCCTTGAGGCTTCAATAATGTCATATCAATCACAATGCATATTAAAATTAAAGATTAATAATAGGCCAACGCACATCCATGGTACTCACTATAAAAATAAAACTGCAATTTAAAATCTTTTCTCAGAACATCTCTTAGTTTTAATTTGATGAGCAAAAATTATAATTTGTTGTCAGCATTTATAAAGCATTTGCACTATACCAAATGGCATATGTTGATTTATAATAATGAATAGAAAAACTTACCATAAAGAATAACTAATGAAAATTCTTTGACTATAACAAAACTAGATCAATGGAACAAAATTAAAACATAAAGGTAAGTACAGTGACTTGTACTTGGCATTATTTTGTATCTGATAGATTTGACATTTTAAATTAATGAAAAGTGTGACTCTAATAGATAGTGTTGGAAAGCTCATTTTCTCAGAATAAAGTCAGATCCTTTCTCAAGCTTTATCACAAAGATCTCACACAAGTTAACATTAATAGTGTCATAAAAATATTAAAAATAAAAAATGATGTTTATTTGATCCTGGTTGTGGGAAATCCTTTCAATACGTGGGTAATAATATTTTTGGATATAATCCTTTCACTCTCTCTCTCTCTACATTTGATCTTTTCTATCAACTATACTGAACAGGTAGTTGGCTCTTTACTTACTGCAATCTTTTGAGAAGGATTGTAACACCCCAAAACATGGAAATAGACTGCATTGATTTTTGGGTTTCTTTTTTGCAGTCTTTCAAAAGCCCAAAGTTTAAGACTGAGTGTAGACAGTTTATGGAAAAGGGGAAAGGAAAGGCAGGACCATATTCAACCTCATAATCTGCCGCTATAGCTGGGGATTCAGCCAGGACCTGGGCAGCGCTCAGCAGACCTGGCAAAACTCTACAGCAGAGTAGAGTTTCCAGGCAACTCAGGCAACTGAAGGAAAGGTAGATTCCACAAAGAAAAAGAAAAAAGCCATATTCTCCTGCCTAAGTATAAAAAAAAATTAGGTCACTGAACATTTTTTTCATATTTACACTAAATTTTATTTAAGTAATAATATACCTATTTTTGAAAATTTAGTTTCTAAATATGCATTATAACATGTGATACTTTAAAAATATGATATATTTATTTTGAAAGATAACCTCAATTGTTTAGCTAGAATAAATTTCTCTATTTGGAAGTCTGGAGTAAAATGATACACATATTTTTCAGTCTTGTAATGCACATGGCATATTTCCTTCTACCACCATTTTATTTACCTCTTTTTTTTTGTCACTTTAATGGGGGGGGGAGTATTTTTATTTTTACTACCAGAGAGGATTTACCTTCTTAGCAACATTTTTTCTTTAGATTTATAATAATTTTTAAAAGAAATGTCCATTTTCTAATATGTTTAAGTGTTTTAATGCTTTGTAAAAAATTGTATACTTAAAAAAATATTATTAATCTATCAAATTGATTGCAAAAATGTTCCTCATTTACCTCATACTTTGTAGTTTTATGTGTAACTTTTTAAAATGTACACTAGCATTAAATGTTAATGTAGATTATTTTATCTTTTGTTTTCTTTGTATTTTTAAAAATTAATGAAATGCCTTATCCATTTTCACTTCGGATTAATTTTTAAAAGTTGCATATATTTTGTTCTAGTTTTTCTTTTTCTGTTTTTACTTCTAACACTAATTAATGCGGGACTTATATTGTCAATTCCAGTACAAAATAACTTCCCCATTTATTTATTTAATATTTTTACACTGATGGTTATTGTTGGCTAGTTGTGTGCTATATCCTGGAGATAAAATGGAGTGGAAAACATAGTCCATACCTTCCAACATTTTATTCTTTCAAATGTATCCAAGAAGCAAAGAAGATATTGCAGTAAAATATAAATGCCATTATGGTACTAAATACAGTATGTTATGGAGAGTGCAGTTGAGAAATAGAGGCGTTGCTTCTGAATTTCCAGAAGTGCCATCTAGGCTGAAACGTATAAGATTTCTAGAATTTATCCACATAAAACTGAAGAAAGCAGACTCCATCCCAAGGAACAGCAGGCACAGAAGGAAAGTCTGATGGAGGAAGTGAGAATCCTGGAGAGAAAAAGGTCAGAGTTGTCAGTGCAAAGAATATGAAGAGAGTCACAGGACTGGAGCAAAAAAACATCAAAAGGCAGGTCATAGAGATCTTCATGGCAGACATTAGGGGGACCAGACTCACTAAAAGCAAAGGCAACACTGAAGGATGTTGCAGCAGGAATGGAGCATTATAAGATTTTGCATGAGTCTGAATCCATGAACCAATGTGAAATTAGAGGTGTTTCCCATCCCACCTGCACCAGGAACACCACAGATTGCTCTGTGCTGGGAAATAAACACTCATTCTGTCAAACCTATGAAGCTTGAGGCTGGTTGGTTATAGCAGCAAGCTATTTGCTGTCGCATTCAGTGGATGGAGAGGACCCCCCACTGTTGAATTGCAAATCATTCCTTCACCATTTGGAATGCAGAGGCTCATTTCTAAATGAAAATCCACACTTTACATTTTATTGTAGTTATAATAAATAAGATGCCTGCATTTAAGATGTGTGAATAGTTTCGACAGTAAGAGATGGGGAGAAATATTAAAAAAGATAAAGCAAATTGAACTGTAATACACCTTAATGAAAAAGTTGTTAGCTGGGACATCAGGTTGGGAGTTTCATCTACCCTTGGATATTTTCCCCTGATGTTCAGTTCCAGCTTAGACATGAATAGGGTAATTTGAAATAATTAAATATTGAAATGGGGGAAGTATGCTTTAGAAGTTGTTATACACACATGCATTTATCTATGTGATGTGGAGATATTTTAACTTTGTGCACACCAAAGAAAAACAAAAATTAAGCATATTATAGGATTGCACTTTTAGTTACAAATAATGACTACTTTGAAAGTATTCTGTACTGGTCACAAATAATAGTTTAGTTTTGGAGAAATGTAGTACTTTTTAAAATTAAACATATTTTTGACCAATTTTCTTCCTCTTCTCCTTAAGTTTCTTCCAAGAACTGAAATAAATAATAAAATACTCACCTGTAATGTAACATATCTATGAAATTATGTCTTAGTTTATTAATGACCAGAAATTATAAATTCTGAAAGATGTATGTTAGACCATATTAGAATACTAAAATTCTTACTTTTCCATGAAAATTTTTCTGTTAAGTATAAATATTCAGTACTGTTGGTTATACCACCTAATAATACAGTTATGAAAAGATTTAAGTGCTACAAGACTATTATCTACTATCACAGTGTCTTTAGTTATATGAAGTAGTCATGTGTTTTTTTTCTTCTGGAAGGTACTTATACTACAGATTGAAGTGTTGTTTGAATATAGAGCTCCCCTTTGTAGTGTCTAATAATCAGCAGTGTAAACAGAGAAGTCAATTGAGGTTGGCAGGTGGGGGAGTAGGATTGGAGTTTAGGCTACTATCTGCATAAACAAATTGTACGGGCAAAAGTAATCAGCATAGATAAATTTAGCCAGTAGAGTTGAATTTCTGGCAAATTACGGCTCTACATTTCACCTCCATTTATATTTGCCCTACAGATTATTACTTATTATTGAATGTCATTGCAAATTCTTAAGGGAAAACACTGTAATTCATTTGAAATGATGTTACATGATTATGCACACAGTATACTCATATTCTTACAATTACTATTTTGACTTATGGGGTAACAGGCTGTTGTTCAAGAGTTACTTTTTGTGATTTGAACTATATAGATTTACTTCTGTTTGTGAACACATTAGGGTTAGTTATAGACAACAGGAAAATAGGTTTTAATTAAGTAAACTCTATGAATCATTATGTCTGAATAATTTGCATGTCTTTTGTAAAATGAACTAAGCATAGTTAAGCTTGCTATGTATAAAGCCATGAACTATTTTGGGCTATTAAGTGTTGAGGGAGTTTTAATCTGAATTATACTTCAGTAGTTGTGAGCAACTGAGAATCAACATTATAGACTCATTTCCAGGTCTTTAGCTTTTACAAAAGTGATGTTATACTATTTACTTTCTTTCTGCAAAATGAATTGTGTATGAATAATACATTATCATTGTCAGCAATACATCAAGTGTTATTTATCAAAAATTGTTTAAAAAAGAAATTGTAAATAACAAGTAGATTGCATGTGGTGCAGCTTACATTAAACTAGGAGCTTTGTGCTCTGAGTTGGGTGCTATGTAGACTTGTCTTCTTATCTTCTATTTGGGAAAATAATGTATGAAAAGTAACTAGAGAATAACACAATAGAATAATAAATCATATGGTAATTGAATACAGAACTTAAGAGAAAGATGAGGAAAGAAGAAGCTTTACTATTCAGAAAAGTATTTCTTTAAATGGTTTAAAGTTGATTTGGGGTGACAGCATGAGTAAAGTTTGGATAATTTAAAGAAAATGTCCATTATGGAGAAGTATCTATTGAGGCCCTTTGTCCATTTTTTAGTTGTTGGTTTGTTTTTTTTTTAGTGTTGAGTTTTACAAGTTGTTCATAAATTTTGGATATTAACCCCTTATCAGATGTATCAGCAAATATGTTCGCCCATTTAGTAGATTGTCTGTTATTTTGTTGCTATTTTCCTTTGCTGTACAAAACTGTTTTAGTTTGATATAGTCCCATTTATTAATCTTTTCTTTTGTTTCCTTTGCCTGAGGAGATATAGAAGATAAAATATTGCTACAAGCAATATCTGATATTTTACTGCCAATGTATTTTTCTAGAATTTTTATGGTTTCAGGTCTAATGATTAAGTAAGTCTTTGATTCATTTTTAATTTATTCTTGTGTGTGATATAAGTAAGTGGTCTAGTTTCATTTTTCTGCACTTATCTGTCCAATTTTCCCAGCACTATTTATTGAATAAACTATGTTTAGCCTCTTGTATGAGCTTGCTTCCTGTGTCAAATATTAATCTATTATAAAGGGTTGGGTTTGTTTCTGGGCTGTCTATTCTGTTCCATTGATCAATGTGTCTGTTTTCATGCCAGTATCATGCAGTTTAGATAACTATAGCCTTACGATATAGTTTGATATTAGGTAGAGTGATTCCTCTAACTTTGTTCTTTCTTTCTCAGAAATGCTGTCACTATTTGGGGCCTTTTGTGGTTCCATATACATTTTTGAACTCTTTGTTCTAGTTCTGTGAAATACATCATTGCTGTCTTGATATATTGACAGGAATTGTGTTAAATCTATAGATTTACATTGGGTAGTATGTATATTTTAATGAGGTTAATTCTTTCTATCCATGAACATAGTATGTGCTTCTACTCATTTGTGTCTTTTTTAATTGATTTCTTCAGTGTTATGATTTTCCGAGTACAGGTCTTTTACATCTTTGGTCAGTTTTATTCCTAGATATTTAATTCCTTTTGAAGCAGTTGTGAATGGGATTATTTTCTTAATTTCCCTTTCTGATAGTTAATTATTGGCATACAAAAATGCAACTGATTTCTGGATATTAATTTTGTATCCTGCTATTTGGCTGAATTTATTGATCAGTTCAAGTAGTTTCTTGGTGAAATCTTTAAGATTCCTTATGTACAGTACCATGTGATCCGCAAATAAAGACAGTTTTACAATACTCCTTCCTTTCCAATTTGGATGCCTTTTATTTCTTCTTTTTCTCTAATTGCTATAGCTATGACTTCCATTATTGTGTTGAATAAGAGAGGTGAAAGCAGACACACTCTCTTGTGCCCAGTCTTAAGGGGAATGCTTGTAGTTTTCTTGACTGAGTATGATGCTGCAGTGCATTTGCCATATATGGTTTTTATTGTGTTTAGATATGTTCCCTCTATTCTCACCTTGTTGAGAGTTTTGATCATAAATGGATGCTGGATTTTATCAAATGCTTTTTTTTGCATCTATTGATGTGATCACATGGTTTTTATCTTTCATTTTGTTTAAGTTGTGTATCACGTTTTTGATTTGCAAATGTGACCACCTTGCATTCCCAGAATAAATTCTACTTGATCATGCTGTATGAACTTTTTGACACATTGCTCTATTCAGTTTGCTAATATTTTGTTAAAGATTTTAACACCTATTTTTATTGGATATGGCCTATAATTTTCTCTCTCTTTCTTTTTGTTTGTAGCGTCTTTATTTGGTTTTTGAATTAGGATAATGCTGACCTCGTAAAATGAGCTTGGGTGTTTTCCCTCTTCTGAAGCTTTTTGGAATAGTTTGGGAAAGAGAGGTGTTAGTTCTGAGAATGATTGGTACAATTTATCTGTGAAGCCATTCAGTCCAGAGCTTCAATTTGTTGGGAGTCTTTTTATTACTGCTTTAATATCACTAGGAGTTGTCTGTCTATTCAGATTCTCTGATTCTTCCTGATTTAGTTTTGGAAGATTTCATAATTCTAGGAATTTATCCATTTTGCCCAGGTTGTCCAATTTGTTGGCATGTAGTTGTTCATAATATCTTTATTATAATATTTTGTATTTCCTTGGTGTCAGTTGTTATTTCTCCTCTTTCATTTCTTATTTTACTTATTTGTGTGTCTTTCCTTATTTATCAGTCTGGTAAACATATGAAAAGATGCTCAACATACTAATCCTCAGAGAAATGCAAATTAAAATCACAATGAGATATCATCTCACATGAGTCAGAATTGCTATCATTAATAAATCAACAAACAACAAATGCTGCTGAGGATGTGGAGAAAAGGGAATTGTTTTGCACTGTAGGTGGGGATGCAGATTGATGCAGCCACTATGGAAAGCAGTATGAGATACCTCAAAAAATTAAAAATGGAACTGCCTTATGACCCAGCAATTCCACTTCTGGGAATTTATCTGAAGAAACTCAAGACGCTAACTCAAAATAACATAAGCACCCTTGTGTTCCATTGCAGAATTATTTACTATCACCAAGATATAGAGGCAGCCCAATTTCCATCAGCAGATGAGTAGATAAAACAACTATAGGACATTTACACAATAGAATACTACTTGGCTGTAGAAAAGAAAATTTTACCCTTTATGATAGTATGGACAGACCTGGAGAACATTATGCTAAGTGAAATAAGCCAGTCAGAGAAAGACATATGCCATATAATTTCACTCATATGGAATTTAATGAACAAACTGAACTAACAAGCAAAACAGAGACTGACACATAGAGAACAGGCTGACTGTTCTGAGGGGAGAGGTGATGGTTAGAAGGTAGACGGATCAAGCAAAGGAAAAAGGACTCATGGATATGGACAACAGTGTGATGATTGTGAGCTGGAAAGGTTATAAGGGGGATAAATGGTACTAGAAAATATACAATAAAAAAGGAATTACAAATGCCTATTATGGACTTTTACCTTACCAAGAACACATGCATCTAAGTCAAATGTGGCTCATGTGTTAAGGGAAACAATATGTGGAGGAACATATTGTTTGTTACTGGGAACATAAGTGGACTAATTAGAGTGGGAAACATTAGAGAATGTTGTTCATTTTAATCTCTTTATTAGCAATTTGTTTTTTTATTTTTAGTGGAATCTTTTATGTTTTGTTGTTGTTTTTATTTATTTATTAAGGACAAATATCACAATGAACCACTCTGATTTACATATACAAAACATATGTAAACATTTTTTTTAGTTTTACTCAATAAAATTCTGCTGTAATTTTCAATGTGAATAAGAATATAATGAGTTTATATTCAAGGAAGAGAAGTTGACTGTCAGAAATATTTCACTCTTCATGAAGTAACACAAATAGTACTATAACTTAGGCCAAAATTTTTGCTTGCCCTAAGTCAACAAGAAGTGGCTATTGTCTAGACTCTCAAAGACAAATATCATGTGTGAATATAGTATGAGTATTAAGACAATTTATAATATTTATGAATAGTGAATATAATGCATTTAGGTAATAATTCAACAGTAATAGTACACAACCATTACTAGGTTTAGGTGCTCTCTTGTAATAATTTATTCCTTTAATATTAACATTAAATGTGACAGCAGTTTCTGATACTTACTTGCTATAAAAGTCTAGTAAGAAATAGTGAACAGAGTATTTGGAAGGGGCCATTTTACATAGCAAGGTCACAAGGTTAGAAATATTTTGGAAAATGGCTATAATTTATTTGTTCATTATTTTTCATATTTTTCAAAGACATTTCATGCAAAGGTAGACAATGTATACAGCAAGATTCATGCTTAGATGTATAGGAATTATTATGCAAATGTTTGTGGTGGCTACCTGTCCAGTGGACCAAACAGAAAGGGGGCACTTTTTCTTCTCCCCTTTAAGTGAAGTTAGATCATATTTCAAGTGACAAAAGATAACAGGTGCCAAGAGGTATGGTTGGAAAGAACAACTGCCAAGATTCTTTGAATGATTCTAGTGAACTAAATTCTTTAAACCTCAGTTTCTTCATTTAACAAATATTTACCGGGTATGCCTGTTGTGTCCCGGTATCCAGATTATATCAGTGAATGAGGCAGATATCCACTTTGCTAACTTTAGGCTTTTTCACATGTCCATTTGCCTACACCTAGTTAAAATGCATCATTAGTGCTTAGCAGCTTTCACCACCAATGTGCAAACTGAGATGTGTCTTCATGTATCCCCTTTCCACTGAGTTATTCATTTGACTTGCTTGTTCTTTCAAATGTTAGAAGCAGAGAACTTGTAAATTCCTGCATTTCTCAGTGTAAGATCACTTACAGAGACACATGATAGGCTACTCCAGAGACCACATGAAACTGTCATTATAGTGCTGACCCTTCTAGGGCAACATTTTTTGATAAACTAGTTGTAAAATCAGACAATTCATAGATGTCAGTTTACATATCTAATTTGGGGAACTTTGAGAAAATCATGGATACATACACTTGGAATTGCACTTATTCATAATACTTTGTCAGGAAGGTGAGAAATAGAGAGTTCAAAGGAAGAGAAATGAGGAGTTATTTTCAAATCCACTCAATAGGAAATCTTCACAAGATCATTATTGGCTCCATAAAGGAAGATTTGGGAAGAAAGACACACTCTTCAAAGTACAGAAATTCTTACCATGAGCTACAATAATATCATTGAGTCAGGATTTTTTTGAGTCAGCACAAAAAGAAACCGAGGAAGTAAAAATATATAATTTAGTATCCTATGCAAGGATTTCCTGGGTGCAAACTTGAGGGATTTGACAGAAACATACAACATAGCACTTTCACTAAAAGCAACAGGTTTAAGAGGATGCAGTGAGTAGTGGCCCTGGGAAGTCAAATCATGGGAATCAGGTGGTACTTCAAGTGTCTAGAGACACAAGAAACCACCCCCCCTCAAAATCTCTACTATTAGTGAACTATAGAGAATTACTAACAGCATTTGTTAATGTCCTGAGAGAAGGCAACCATGAGAATCCAGAGTCTTCAAAAGGCAGTGCTATTCAGGGAAGTTTTCAGAAGCTGTAACTATCATTCAGAAGCTCTTGCAATATAATTTCAAATGAAAATGAAGGATGCACAACTTTATATATAATACAATATTGAGAACTATGTAAGTTATCTATGTCCATATGTAGAAAACAAAGAAGAATACATATTTTCTTCAATGAGTATCATTTAAATTTATAATCATGACAAATGTTTTTTTTTTTTGTAATTCAGTTCAATTCCTGTCAAGTTTTATGTAATACACACACCATTTCTATTTTAAGTCCATCTTAACATCCATTTGAAAGAATTTTACAGTGTAGAGACTTTTTTTCTGAGCATCAAAGTGCATTTTAAAAATATTAAGTAAGAGTGAATGACAATTACACCTGTGCTCTTTACTTTTGTAACGGATTGAAGGGAGCAATGGGGGAAAACAAGCATAACTATCTTAAAGATATTTTAAGAATAGCTTATAACACTAGTTACAAAGATATGTTATTATGATTTGGGTTCCATTCTCATGAAAACCCAAAAGAAGTCATGGGTTTTGTGACCCCATGCTCTATTTGGGCAGAGCTGTAGATAGACATCAGCCATAGTTGCTGAGGACTGTGGAGATGAGAAAATACCAGGAGAGAAATTAGGGATGCTGTGCAGGGAGGATGTCAAAACTGAATCTCCTTCTAGGAAGATGTGCCAGAACAGAAAGTAGGAGAAAACTTGTAGTATTACAGTGGAATGATAAATACATGGAAAAAAAGTTCCTAGAAATGTTTCCTTAAGGATGTGGAATGTGTTTTCTTTTCAGATTAGGGACTCTTCAATCTTTTCTTTAGAAGTGGTACCAGCCAATATGGACTGTGATGTCCCCAGTTATTTTCCTTCTTTCTGTGCAGAGCTCAACTTAAGTTGCTTGCTAACACTGTTTGCTGTTTTAATAAAAGGCCCACCTCACAGTTTGTATCCTAGATGAAAATCGATGTGTGAAGGCTGACCACCAACAGGCTTAGCTGCAAAGTGTAAGAGCAGCAAAGTTCTGTCCAGACAATGCTAGGGGTGGAAGTGTGTGAAAGGGAAGCTGACTGTGTCATCTGTTCTTTTAGGAAGCTGAGCAAGGAGATTGTCATGGTTATGAAGAGTGTACCCTTGCATAGATTATCAGGACATATTTGAGTGCCTACAAAAACTACATTAGGCAAATGATTTGTCAATGGGTCAGTTTTAATCTGATGGTCACTATAAGGAAACACTAAATAAAATGAAATAAACAGTCAGTAATCAAAGTTAGCTTCCACATATATTAAAACAATTTAGTTTTCAAGATCTAAATAATTAATAGCACAAAGTGACAAAATAAACTGAAATAAATATTAACTTTGTATGTGACAGATTATTTGCTAATGCAAATCATCTAGATACTATGTTTATTTTAATTAATGTGGCAGTCAATAAAATAACAGTTATGGCACACAAGGCCCAGGATGTCCACTCAGTAATTTATGCATTCAAACATATTTCCTGAACTCCTATAGGTTAATGTTCAGGCAGCCTCTCACCTTGATCATGGGCTTGCTCTGCTGAAGCAGGCAGTATGTAGTCATGATGCCTTATTGGCCTAAGCACTAACCAGTGAGGGTTGAAGCTATTTCTTAATTAAGAAGAACAGTTGCTTTGTGAATCTCCTTGTGAAGGTCTATGCCCATCATTTGCATTTATGATAAAACAGGAACACAAAAATCTGAGTTGTTTCATCAACAAATGGAGAAATGAAAACAGCAATTCTGAATAATGAAATGTGGTCTCACTATTACCATCAAACATGTGCCAGTGTCAAGATTTGAGAAGTGAGAAGGAAGTACCATTCAGCTGCTTTCTCATGCTTTCTAAAAGAATTGAAATGCTTTTGTTTTTTATTTAATTTTATTTGGTTTATCTTTTAATTAGAGATAGAATGTTATGTCATCCTGTTAGAATTACTTATCACTAAATTTAATTCTAATTTGTTGACCAGCTTCATTTTAACTCTCTATTCTATGATAAAGCCTCTGAATTTTCTATATAAATATCTTTTCAATCTTAAACATCATTGAGCATTGACAGCTTTATCCAGTTCTCTAACCCTGTACAATTTATTCTATCAGGTTACTAGAGCTTTTAAAATCTACATTCATGTCATATTTTGACATTTATAGCAGGTACAGTAGAATGAGCTTAAAATGAAACAAGTTATACTTATATACGAAGTATACAACCTCTTTCTGCCAAGGTTCTTATCTTTTTAATAAACCATAGAATTTATTGCTTATGTTACTGCTGTAGGAGAACACTTGATCTTGTTTCTTACTAAATATTATTAGCAGTTAAACTGTAACAGGGTTTCTTTTCTTTCTTTCAGCTGCTTTCTTTTTAAAAATTAAGAAATGAAACTTTTCCCTACAGGCATTTAATGATCATTTCTGCTATTTTTGTTATTGTCAGGAAATATGTTCTCAAGGCCATCTCCAAAGTTAAATTCATGTATAAGGCATTTTACTTCCCACAGCCATGATGCAATTGTGTGAGCTCTCTGCATAATTGGAAGGACAAACAAGATTACAGACTAAAGCTGAAAAATCGAGCTTTATTTTAAGATTAAAACAACTAAAACATGTTGAGGAGGTAACTCAGACCAAACACACTTCTAAATACTTTAAATTTATATTTATATAAATTAGCACACAGCTTGCACCAGGTCATCCAGGAGTTAGGTGATGGAGTCAGAAATTGAACATTGGTGCCCTTGGCCCTGCCATCTTATGCTTATGCCACAGTATTTTCAAATATTGTTTGAAGTGTGAACTTTCCTATTCATGTAAAACACAAACTTAGATAAATGAAAGGTTTAAAACTTAAAGTTATAACTTTTATTTTATGTTATTTTAATTTTTATTGTTGATCAAGTAAAATCATCAGCATTTTTCCCCAACCACTATCTCCACCCCAGCCATCCTTACCTCTCACCCTCAATAGTATCCCTCTTTGGCTTTGTTCATGTGTCCTTTATACATGTTCTTTGATGACCCTTTCCCCTTTTCCCCCCATTATCTCCTCCTATGTCCCCCTGGTCACTGTCAGCTTGTTCAATGTCTCTGGTTATATTTTGTTTGCTTGTTTATTTTGATGATTAGGGTCCATTTATAGGTGAGATCATATGGTATTTGTCTTTCACTGCCTGGCTTATTTCACTTAGCACAATGCTCTCCAGTTCTATCCAGCCTGTCATGAAAGGTAGAAGTTTCTTCTTTCTTTCTGCTTTGTAGTATTCCATTGTGCACATATACCACAGTTTTTGATGCACTCATTTATTGGTGAGCACTCAAATTGCTTCTAGCACTTGGCTATTATAAATTGTGCTGCTATAAACATTGGAGTTCATAGGTTCTTTTGAATTTGTGTTTCAGGATTTTTAGAGTATTGTCCCAGCAGTGGAAATGTTGGGTCAAAAGACAGTTCCATATTTAGTTTGCTGAGGAAATTTCATAGCTGTTTCCATAGTAGCTGCACCAGTCTGCATTCCCACCAATAGTATACTAGGATACCCTTTTCTCCACAGCCTCCCTAGCAATTGTTGATTTGTTTATGATGGCCATTCTGACTGGTGTGAAGTGGTATCTCACTGTGCTTTTCATTTCCATCTTTCTGATGACTAGTGATGCTGAATATTCTTTCATATGTCTCTGGGTCCTCTGTATGTCCTCCTTGGGGAAGTGTTTGTTCAGGTCCTGCCAGAAGAAAACCACAAAGCCCAGGGAAAAAGCCTACATCCACAAAAATATCTTTCTTGCTCAATCTCAGTATCAATAGCAAATGAACTGGTATTAAAAAGGGTATAAAGAAAATAAATAAATAAAATCTTTAAAAAAAAGGGTCTAAAGAGATTAAGGCTGTTATAAAAAAAGGAGAGAAATAAACTGTAGTATAAATTCTAGTTACTTAATACACACAAACTTGTTGGATAAGAAATGAATGTTAAAAAAAACTATGCAGGAAAGAAAAGATCACTAATTCTGGAGAAGACCACAGTGGATTTCATGATGGTAGCCTCTAGTATTTACCACTGTTTTTTCTTTCTGGATATACCTCTAGTGGTGTCAGATGTTAACCCTGTCTGACATTAGGCAGCCTGCTCTGAGACTCCAAGAGATCTATTGTCTATGGTGTCTCCTTCAGTTGTTAATCTAGTCACTTTTCTAGTCACTCCTCCTGGAGTTGGGGCTATTGTTTCCCCTCAGGCTGCTGCTATTTGGAGGGAAGTGGTCTGCCTGAGCAGGATGGCTGCTGCAGTATGGGGGATGACTCAGCATCAGGATCCCAGTGGCCAGTCTCTCAGTTCTCTCCCACAAGCTTCTGTCCCCACTCTCTCTTCAAGTGTCTGTAGTCTACTCTGCCCCCACCACCCTTTGCCAGGGATCTACGTCTGTGGCTGTCTCCTTTAGTTATCATTCTAGTCACTCTGCACTCAGCAGTCAGGCTTAAGCACCATAGAGATGGGGCAGAATTCCTCCTGGAGTTGGGGCTATTGTTTCCCCTCAGGCTGCTGCCACTGAGAGGGGAGTTGTCTGCCTCAGCAGATGGCCGTCACCATTTGGGGGATGACTCAGCACTGGGATCTCAGAGGCCACTCTCTCAGTTCTCTCCCCAAGGATTCTGTCCACCATCTCTCCTCAGGTGTCTCAGCCCACTATGCTCCCATCTTTGCCAGAGTCCAGGGTAAAGGACAGCAAATGGAAATTTGTGCATTGGTCCTTTAAATGGCTCTTGTGTTTCCAGATGTCCATGTCTAGCAGAGAGCAACCCTGCCGCTTTTTGCCTCTGGTTGTTATTTGTGTACTTTTTGAGCTCTGTGCTTTAGGTTGGTGATCCCAGCTTAAGGTTTAGACTGCATTTTTCTCAGGCAAATCCAACCTGCAGATTAATTATCCTGCTGGTGCTGCTGCCTGTGGGCACCAACCCAGCCCTCTGGAGCCTCCACTGTGCTCCTTACCAAACAGACTGTGTTGAAGCTAGTTCTTTTGTCTGCCCAAGGTTACAACCGCATCTCTCTTGCTATTGTCCAGTTGTTTGTTCTGGGTAATTTGTCTACAATTTAGTTGTAATTTCAGATTGGTCCTGGGAGGAGGCTAGTGTGAGTTCCATTCACTCCTCTGCCATCTTGCCTCTTCCTTTAAAAATTAAAGATATAATTTGCGTGAAATTCAAAAGAATATTAACAGCATGTAAGTAACCTCGTGCCAGTCTACTTTACTCAACCATTTCACAAAAGTTTTGGAAATAGTTTGTGTTATTATATGGTGACTTTTTTAAAGGTAAGTATGTGGTTGACAATTTTTTAGCTTTATTGTGGATATAATGTGTGAAGAATACATTTCCTGGTTATATAAAATGATCTTTGGTTTATAGAAATTTCTATAACCCCATGAGTTAATATATAACTTTTTTATTATTGATATTATTTACACTTTAAAAATTAAACATTCCCTGGTGTTTGGAAGTACATACCTAGTATTAAAATATATTGGAAATACTTAAAAAGAAGATAAACATATAAGAAATTTATTACATGATACTCTAAATGGGGTGTGAGAGAGACTCCAAAGAGAAAAAATGATTAATAGAAGTATATAAATGCTATTTATTATTGTCACATTTTAAAATCAGGAGACTAATAATATGGATTTAACCATCCACTTAAAGAAATCCTAAGATTCCCTGTTAAGATGTGAAGGATATTTAAAATGAAAAGGTAAACATTTATTATTATGGATTGGTTTGTGTCTCTTGAAAATTCATGTGTTTACCCATGAATTTAACCCTAATTAAAGTCTAACCCACAGTGCATCAGGATGTGATACATTTGGAGATAGGGTCTTTCTAGAATTATTCAAGTTAAAGTGAAGTCATTAAGGTGGTTCGTAATCCATTCTGACTGGTGTCCTTATAAAAAGAGGAGATTTGGAGACAGACATGCATATGTGAAGAACACTGTGTGAGCATGAAGATGGCTGTGGGAGCTGAGCAGGGCTGTGAGGACAGGACATTGTGGACATCACTCATTCAGAGGGGTCCCCAGAAATTGAGGCCAACTCAATGATATGTAACACACACATTTTGAAAAAGAATGCTGCTCTTGTAAAATGGAAATAAACAAACCAAAAATATCTAAATCAGTGAATATTCCAGTATTTTTGTTCTCACTCTTATTCACTGCTCTAATTTCTTATATTACAGAAAGG
Source organism: Tonatia bakeri (assembly GCA_004024845.1). NCBI lineage: Eukaryota > Metazoa > Chordata > Mammalia > Chiroptera > Phyllostomidae > Tonatia > Tonatia bakeri. Next base: position 29,060 of record PVIA01004164.1, read on the forward strand.
AGCTTGATTATGTTTTTGTCACAGATTATGTCACATTTAAACGGGAGTAATTTGTTTGCATATACATAAATCTGTGCAATTCACTCCTCAAGATTTTGTATATTAAGAATAATTCTAACAAAATTTGAATTTAATGTGGTGCCTGTGATTTTTACTTTGTTTATTACATTGCTTAACTATAAAACATTAAATAAGTTTTTTCTTTTAGGGAAAAATAATACTACAAACAATATAATGTTGATCTTTTGTACTTTCTATGGAACAAGTTTCTTTCACTTTCTTTTTTCATATCAGTTTGTTAAAATGACTGAGATGGGACTAAGAAGATAGGGATTCTATTGTACTTTAATTGTTTGCTTTTCCTCTCTACTTCTTGTAATTTAAATATATTGAAATGATAGAAAAAAATAAGTCATCAGGGGACTAAATTTTAGAAAACTGTCTTAGCATCACTCGTAACTCTTGAAAAATATATATTAGTATAAGAAATTACATTTTATTGCATTTTCAGACTGGAAACTAATTGTAACCAGACAGACCTTGTTGGATATTTAGAAAGTATACTTTATAAAGTACTTCCATAAATATAATAATAGTAATTTAGGAGCCTTCTTCATTGCAAAAGCTCAGAGAAAGAAGTTATATATGCATTAAAATTTCATTATTATCACATTCCCCAGAATATATACATCTGCTGTTAAATGCCATACAAAGTATTTGGAAAATATAAACCAGTGGAAAAATGCCACTTAAACCACAGTTTATTCCTATTCTGGAAAAAGTCATTCAGCAAATGGAAAAAGGCCATTCAATAAAAACTTTATGGTATTATCTTCAGAATTTAATATCCTTTCCTGAATGAGAACTTTCCTCCAAGTACGGAGGCTGGTGATAGTTGTCATGGTGTCTGATTCATTGTTCATAGAAACATCATGTACAGTTTTAATGACACCTGGAAAGATTCGCTCCCACAACTGCCAGTGGCTCAGCCTTTTCCAGAGGCCATCTGGGTCTCCAGTCTGTACCAATGCCTCATGCTGTGTGAAACAGCTATTCAGTATGCATGGTTGTTGGGCTTGACCTTTTCATCTTCTAGTGTTCAAATTAACAGAAGGTAGAGTGGTTGAGAGACCTCACTGATAAATCTTTGTTCTTGATTCTTAATCAGAATATGGTGGTGATTATAGTTTTTAACTTAAACACAATCCATTTGAAAAGTTCTGTAATTGCTAAATCATAATAATCATGTGTGATGGCTGAAAGGGAGGAGTTCAGGAAATATATTTTTTTATTTTAAGGGATTTTTATTTCATCTGTTTCAAAGCTTGCCTCCTGGAAGCAATATGCAACTAGCATTTCAAATATGCAATTTTTAAGAGGTTGTCTGGCATCCACGACTTATTTGGAAATAATAGAGATCTTCTATTCTGTCACCTCCTGAAGTACAATAGTGTGTGCATCAGTCCTTGGGAACTACTGGCAGTCAGTAGCAGGATATTTGAAAATTATTTGAGATTGGTTAGATGCTGGCTTGAAACATAGATGAAAAATAGTAGTGTATTTATTTTTATTTATCAAAAATATATGAATAATGATGCACATTTAATAGACATTGTGCAGTTTGAAGATTATTTTCCCTCTGTAGAAATGACACTGCCATAGCTTCGTCACTTTAAAGACACTTGTGTGCAGTCTACCTTCCTGAATACAGCTTTTAACTCTGGGCACTCAACCTACTGTTTTCTTCACTCTGTAAACTGAGCTTGTGTTTGGATGTTTCATCAGTTTAACCCTTTGTATCACACTGGAAAATATATTTGAAGGTTTAAATTTATATGTTTATGTTAACAGCTTTGAAAGGATTTTAAAGATTAATATTTAAAATTCAATGTTCAAGAAGTTATTCTTAAGTGGAAAGAGAACTTCATAGTTGCATGTAACAGCATTCTCAACTAAAGAAGAGTGAAGTTTGAGTTTCATAATAATAGACTCTGAGAAAATACAGTCATATATATGTAAGTTTGCTTCCCTCAATATCATGAGATGACTAAATTAGAATATTTAAATTGTCTAATAAGTATTTTTTAGGATTTGATTTATATATTTTTAGAGAGAGGGGAAAGGAGGGAGAAAGTGAGAAAGAGAAATATCAATGTGTGGTTTCCTCTTATGTATCCCCTACTGAGGACCTGGTCCACACCCCAATAATGTACCCTGACCAGAAACTAGTGGCTATTTGTTTCAAAAGTTGGTGCTCAATCCACTGAACTACACCAGTCAGAGTACAATAGTCTAGTTAAGTATTAATAAGCAATGACTGCAACCAAAAAATATAAAGCAATAGAAAAACTGGGCATATTACTATGGTAATACTTACAACAGGTCTTACTAAAACAACATTGATTTTGAAAATAGTAAGTAGTCAGTCTAGGTGGGAGACAATGGTACCCTGGAAGTTAAATGTTATTATGGAGATAAATAAGACCCCTATGTCCACGGGTCTGGACTTGAGCACTTTTGTAGATATTAAGTTTCTTCAGCCATATCTGAAAAATGAATGAGATCATGGTGGGAGCTAGGGGGTGATAGAAATGTAGAGATCCCAGGGAAGAAACCAGAAGTAGTCCAATATTTATTGATCAACAAGAGCAAGGGGGACTGGCAAATTAGAGAACAATTAGACAAGGTGGAGAAGAAATGAGGGAGCAAGAGCAGAGAGGCTTTCTTCTCTAGAAATAAAGAAGAGGGGGCTTTTTTAAGTGCTGATGAAAGATGAAGTAAAATTAGGCCTGAGGAGTAACTACAACATTTGATGATAGAATAGGGAGTACATCTGAGAAAGGTGTTTTTAAGTGTTCAGTCTTGATAAATGAGCATCTTTTCCTGAAATGAACATCTTCTCTGTGAAAATAAGTCTTAACTAAGTCTGCTGAGAAAATGAAAAGAGATAGAATATTTTGAAGTTAGAAGATACTAACAAATGTTCAAAATGTTACTTTTGGAGATGGAATGAGAAAAATTATTAAGAAGACCCATTCCACTTGCTGGTCAGTGTTGTGGAACTAGCTGTTTCTGATGGTGAAGTTATTACACTGTTGAGGTAGTTGTATTATTTATTTGTTTATTTATTCATTTATTTTTATCACCTATATTACTTGGGTGTTGGAAAACAGATAATGTTGGTGTTTATCTGGGAAGATACTAAGAGAGTAAAGGAGAAGGGGAATTGAAGTTTTGTAAAAGGCAAAAGATTTATACAATCTGAAGAGAAACCAGAGTATATGGGAATTGCAGTTTTGATAAGACAATGGCTGAAATGGTGGATCCAATATTCAAAGCTGGCGAGAAAGGAAATTAAGGAAAGAGTGTGATTATATTTCATGTCAGAAATATAACTGAATATAACCTCTAAACTGAAAATACAGATAATTTTGATACTCATGGCAGGACTTAAATTAAAAAGGGCAGACCAAATATACTTGTTTATCTACATTCTTCTTGAGATACCATGAAAATGACAGTAACATAAATTTTAGTGAATCTACAAAGGCAGAAAGAACCTAAGGGCTCTCTTTTCTAAAGCTGTGTTTTATTTTATGCACTGAGTAATTGGTGTTGGAAAAGACATTTCTTATGTAATTTAGAGGCCCACAAAGTCTGGCAAGTTATGATATTTTAGAAAATGGAGATGAGAAATTTTAAGTTAATGTAAGTTGTTCAGGTTAGCAACAGACCTAAATATTAATATGTGGGGAGAGATTTAGAAATCACTATATAATATGCTTGCAGAAAAATGAGTTGGTATATCTGCATGTTAGCTGCTATTATGTAAATTAAAAAGAGTGGAACTCACAAACAAGATAGAAATGAAGAAATGAGACAGATACTGAGGAAGGGAAAATACTTTTTCAGGGGATGGATATTAGCACTTCTTATGGGCTCCTTAATGCTAATTAAACACACACACTTGTTTCTGAGCCAAACACAGATAGCTGACTAAACATTAAATATTGGTACTTGTTTTTGGAACAAACTATCAGAATGAGAAAGCTGTTTGGGCAACTTACCAGGCTCAATAATCCTGAAAACAACATTGATGGTGATAAATTAATGCCCAGTCTGACCATTTTCCTTACAGTGCTTATTTGTCCTCATTCAAACCCCTAACAATATGGAGGACTGAAAGCAGCAAATATATTTATGGATGGTTCTTTCAAACACCCTTTGTGGAATTTATTATCAAGAAAAATAGCTTAATAAAAAGAAGAAAAAAAGAAAAAAGATTGAGTAAGAAAGATACGATGTAAAAAGAAACCCTAAAAGATTAATAAACTATTGAATCCAGAGATTTAACTGCACCTTTCAAATTAGACTTTAAGCCATTGCCAAAAAGAAGCGACCATCTATTCTATAGCATATTGCTTTAACATATAATTGGCATAAACTCTTTTTTATGTGGTGCTTATGGCATCAGATTTTACTAATCATCTCACATCTAATTTTATTTTCTCAGCATGAAAAGATCTTCAAAAGTTGTATCTTTCATTGTTTAATTTTATTTTTATTCTTTGTAATTTCTTATATTTTAATATCTATGGAAATGGTTTATTCTGTTATATGTATATTATAAATATTTAAATTGCTGTACTAGCACATTATGACAGGAAACACAAAATGAAACACAAAATAAAACACAAAGTTTTGCATATGATGTGTTGCCCTATACTGGTAATTGGCATTTGTAAAACTTGAGTCCTTTGTCCTCAGATACTGTAGTTGTTGTGGAGAATATTTCCTATGGTAGAGTTGCTGCATGCATCCACACTGTTTAAAATCATTATTTATTCATCTATCCATTTATTTATTCCACAAACATATACAGAGAATGTACTATGTGTGAGGAATTGAGCTGAGAAATCAAAATTAAATAATACAGAGTTCCCTGTCCTCAGAAAAGTTAAGGAATACATTTTTGTCAGAATAGTAAAGTTTTGCAAGAGGACTCCTCTTGCAAAGCCATAGGAGATCCTTATTTGATTCCAGGGCCAGACAAATTGTGGTGTAGACTACCTCTGGTTTGTATGTCTAGTATAATACTTTTGCAGGTAACCTTTCCCCTCCTTATTTAAATGTCCAGTGCACCATCCTCACTTTCTTAGGTAAAATTTAATTTTTGATAAGGACTAGATATTGTTCATAAATTACACAAGACAATTGATATCAATGTTTCTTTCTTTGAGAATACTACTTTTCAAGCCAAATCTCTAATTGTAGAAATTTAATAATTTCTAAGGGCTTGGTGTTGATGAACTCCTTTAACTTAACCTTATCTGAGAAGCACTTTATCTGCTCTTCCATTCTAGATGAAAGCTTTGCTGGATAGAGCAATCTTGGATTTAGGTCCTTGCTTTTCATGACTTGGAATATTTACTTCAAGCCCCTTCTTGCTTGTAAGGTTTCTTTTGAGAAATTTCCTGACAGTCTTATGGGAACTCCTTTGTAGGTAAGTGTCTCTTTTGTCTTGCTGCTTCTAGGATTCTCTCCTTCATTTTAATCTTGGTTAATGTAATTATGATGTGCCTTCTTGTGTGCTTCCTTGGGTCCAACTTCTTTGGGACTCTCAGAACTTCCTGGACATCCTGAAAGTATATTTCCTTTGCCACATTGGGGAAGTTCTCTTTCATTATTTGTCCAAATAAGTTTTCAATTTCTTGCTCTTCCTCTTCTCCTTCTGGCACCCCTATGATTCAAATGTTGGAACATTTAAAGATGTCCTGGAGGTCCCTAACCCTCTCATCATTTTTTTTTGAATTCTTGTTTCTTCATTCTATTCTGTCAAATGTTTCTTTCTTCCTTCTGCTCCAGGCTGTTGAATTGAGTCCTGGTTTCCTTTCCGATCACTGTTGGTTCCTGTACATTTTCCTTTATTTCACTTTTCATAGTCTTCATTGTTTCCTCTAATTTGTGACCACATTTAATAAATTCTGTGAGCATCCTGATTACCAGTGTTTTGAACTGTATCTAATAGGTTGGCTATCTCTTTGTCACTTAGTTGCGTTTTTTTCTGGAGCTTTGATCTGTTCTTTCACTTGGCCCATAGTTTTCTGTCTTTGTGAGCCTGTTATGTAGGAAGGGGCAGAGCCTTAGGTATTCTCCAGGACAGGGCAAGCCAGGTCGTTGTGCTGTGGTGCTGTATGTGGGAGAAGGGTCAGAGAGGACTCAGGGGACAGGGGCATAAAATGGAAGAAAAATAGCCTCTTCAACAAATTATGTTGGGAGATTTGGACAGCTGCATGTAAAAAAATGAAACTCAAGCACCAACTTACACCATACACAAAAATAAATTCGAGATGGATAAAAGTCTTAAATATAAGTTGTGGTACCATAAAAGTCCTAGAGGAGAAGATAGGCAGGAAAATCTCAGATATTCCATGCAGCAATATTTTCACAGAGAAGTCCCCTCAAGCAAGGGACATAGAGGAAAGGATAAACAAATAGGGCTTCATCAGAATAAAAAAAAAACAACAACTTCTGCATTGCTAAAGAAAACATTAGCAAAATGAAAAAGGAACTGACTGTGTGGGAAAATATATTTTCCAATAATATCTTGGACAAGGGTTTGATCTCCAAAATATATAAAGAGCTCAAACAACTTCACAGCAGGAAGACAAACAATCCCATTACAAAATGGGCAAAGGACCTGAACAGACACTTCTCCAAGGAGGACATACAGAGGGCCCAGAGACATACGAAAGGATCTAACCATCAGGCAGATGCAAATTAAAACCACCGTGAGATACTACTTCACACTGATCAGAATAGTCATCATAAGCAAATTAACAAACAACAAGTGCTCGGGATGTGGTGGAGAAATGGGAACCCAAGTACATTGTTTGTGGGAATGCAAACTAGAGCAGCAACTGTAGGAAATAGTATGGAATTTTTAGAAGAAACTAAAAATGGAATTGCCTTTTGACCCAGCAATTTCACTGCTAGGATTATATCCTAAGATTCCCAAAACACTAATTCAAAAGAACCTACACACTCTGATATTCATAGCTGCATAATTTAGAATAGCCAAGTGCTGGAAGCAGCCTAGATGCCCATCAGTAAATGAATGGATCAATAAACTGTGGTACATTTAGACAATGGAATACCACGCAACAGAAAGAAAAAGGAACTCCTACCCTTCAAGACAGCATTCATGGAACTGGAAAACATTATGCTAAGTGAAATAAGCCAGGTGGTGAAAGTCAAATAGCATATGATCTCACCTTTAAGAAGAATCTAATTAAAAAAAAACAAGCAAGAAATATAATCAGAGACATTGAAATTAAGTACAAACTTACAGTAATCAGAAGAGATGGGATAGGGAAATAATATGGGAAAGAAGGGGAAAGGTCATAAATGAGCATGTATAAAGGATGCTTGGACAATGCCAAAGGTAGGTAGGATTGAGTGTGGGAAGTGGGGGTGGTCAGGGCAGGGGAAAGTGGTGGGAAAATGGAGGCAACTGTATTCAAATATCAATTTAACAAAAAAAGAATTGTAGCCCTGGCTGGTGTAGCTCAGTGGATTGAGCCCAGGTGAACCAAAGGGTCGCCAGTTTAATTCCCAGTCAGGGTACATGCCTGGGTTGTGGGCCAGGTCCCCAGTAGGGGATGAGTGAGAGGCAACCACACATTGATGTTTCTCTCTTTCTCTTCCTCTCTCTCTAAAAATAGATAAATAAAATCTTTAAAAAAAGAATTGTAAGGACAAATACCATATGATCTCACCTATAATTGTAACCTAATCAGCAAAACAAACAAGGAAACAAAATATAACCAGAGACATTGAAATAAATAAAGTGACAGTAATGAGAGGGGAGGGGGGAGAGGATAACAGGGAAAGATGGGGAAGAGTTGTCAAGGAACATGTATAAAGGACACATGAAGAAAGTCAAAGGAAGATAGAATCAAGGGCGGGAGGTAAGGTTTGGGTGAAATAGGCGGGCATGGTGAGGGAAAAATGGAGGCAATTGTAATAGAGCAACAATAAAAGTATCTACCCCAAAATAAATAAAATTTCAACTTCTGAAAAAAGAATTATAATGGCTGTCTAAATTACAGCCTTTTATGACTTTCACCTGAACATGTTGAAGTAATCTAAGATGGATTGTATTTGTAAGGAATTATCAGACTTTTTATATCACCTTCCTGCTAATGAGGTTGACTGCATAGCATATTTAAATGAGGAAAATGCTATCAATCATTAAAATGATCAAAAAACCTTGCTCACATAAAGACCTTTCCTGGTACCAAAGCTGGGAGAATTTGATGAAGAGAAGAAAAGATGGTTTTATTGAGTTTTTATTTCTGCTGTTACAAATTGCCACATACCTAGTGTTTTAGTACATTTTAAAAAATCTTATAACAGTGTAGATCAGATGTCTGACAGACTTCTCTCTGGTAATCAAGGTGTCCATGTCACTGCATGCCTTTTTGATGGCTCTAGGGGAGAATCTATTTCCTTGCTCTTTTGTGTTGCTAGTAGAATTCAATCCCTTGCTGTTATAGAGCTAGGATGCTCATGTTCTTGATGTTTAGTCAGAGTGTATTATAGCTTCTGGAGGATACTTCATACTTTGACTTGCGGTATCCTCCATCTTCAACACCAGCAAGAACAGGTCAATTCCTTGTCCATTCCATCCCTCTGACCCATTCTTCCTGTTTCCTACTTATGAAGTCTCATGTGATTAGGTTGTATCTGGTGGATAATGGAAGAAAGCCTCAACAACTCAGGGTCTGGCCTTACCTGAATTTCATCTGCAAAATTATTTTTCCATGTGAGGGAACATGTTCATAGATTCTGGGAATATCTCAGGGGTGTATTATTCTATTATAATATTATTGAATAAAGTAATTATCCATTAATCCAGACTGATATATTTGTATGTAAATACTTTAATATGTCCATAAGTGAGGGAAAGGGGTAACTCTGTAAATGTTCCTTGTAGAAGAATTTGAATTGATAAATATAGAAGTGATGGGGGAAACACAAACACCATAGTAATAATTGTTGCAAGTAAGATCAAGTAATGGATTGTCTTTTCATTTTGTTGATGTTTTCTCTTGCTGTGTAAAAACTTTTTAGTTTGATGTAGTCTCATTTGTTAATTTTTTCTTTTGTTTCCCTTGCTTGTAGAAACATACTCGATAAAATATTTCTATGAGTTAAGTCCCTCATTTTGCTAATTATGTATTCTTCTAGGATTTTTATCATTTCAGGTCTAACATTTTGAATTAATAAAGTTTGAATTTATTTTTGTGTGTGGTGTAAAAAGGAGGGCTAGTTTTGTTTTTCTGCAGTTTCCCCAACACCATTCATTGAATAAACTATCTTAGCCCATTGTATGTGCTTGTTTCCTTTATAGAATATTAATTGACTACAAAGGAGTGGGTTTATTTCTAGGCTGTTTATTCTGTTCCACTGATCTATGTGTCTGTTTTTATACCAGTACCATGATCTTTTTTTAATTAAAATATTTTATTTATTTATTTTTAGAGAGAGGGGTAGGGAGCGAGAAAGAGAAGGAGAGAAACATCAGTGTGTGGTTGCCTGTCATGCACTCAGGGAGCTGGCCTGCAACCAGGCATGTGCCCTGACATGGAATCGAACCTGCAAACTTTTGGTTCACAGGCCTGCACTCAGTCAACTGAGCTATACCAGCCAGGGCAGTACCATGATCTTTTGATTACTATGGCCTTATAGTGTAGGTTTATATGGGTAGAATAATTTTTCTAATGTTCTTCTTTCTCAAGATTGCTGCTGCTATGCAGGACTTTTAATGGTTCCATATAAATTTTTGAAATATTTGTTCTAGTTCAATGAGAAATATGTCATTGAAATCTTGATAGGAATTGTGTTGACTGTATAGATTGCTTTGGGTAGCATGGACATTTTAATGATGTCAATTCTTCCTATCCATGAACACAGTAAGTGCTTCTACTTATTTGTACCATCTTCAATTTCTTTCTGCAGTGTCATAATTTTTTGAGTACAGGTGAGTACAGGTCTTTTACATCCTTGGTTAGGTTTATTCCTAGGTATTTCATTAGTATGAAGCAGTTGTAAATGGGATCATTTTCTTAATTTCCCTTTCTTTTAGTTCATTACTGGCATATGAAAATGCAACTGATTTCTGGACATTAATTTAGTATCCTGCTAGTTTGTTTAATTCACTTTTCAATTCTAGTAGTTTCTTGGTGGAATCTTTGGGGTTCTCTATGTACAGTATCATGTCATCTGCAAATAAAAACAGTTTTACTTCTTTTCCAATTTAGATAGCTTTTATTTCTTTTTGTCTGATTGCTGTGGTTAGGAGTTCCAGTACTGTGTTGAATAAGAAAGGTGAAAGTAGACATCCCTGTTTGTTTCTTATCTTAAGGGAGAACACATTTGCCAATACATCTGAGAAATAATTAATACCTAAGTTTGTAAATAACTTACAAAATTCAACACCATAAAGTGAACAACTTAATTAAAAATAGTCAAAAGAACTGTATAGACACTTCTCCCAAAAGGACATACAGATGGCCAATTGACATATGAAAAGATGCCCATCACTAATTATCAGAGAAAAGCAAATTAAAACCACAGTGAGATGTCATTTCACATTTGTCACAATGGCTATTATCAATAAATCAATAAATAACAAGTGCTGACGAGGATGTGGAGAAAGGGAAACTTTGCTGCACTGTTGGTGAGAATGCAGATTGGTATAGCCATTGTGGAAAACAGTATGGAGATACCTCAAAAAATTAAAAATGTATTTTGGCATGGGAAGATGATTGTGAGCTAGGTTGAAGCTGAACACACTTGCTTGTGCAACCAACTGGGGCACCTAGCTGATCTTCTAAAAAGCAGAGTGAACAGCCAACTCCACCCCAGCTAATATGAAATCTGGAAGCCAAAGATTTCAGAGGATGCTTAAAAATGGATGGTAAGGAGATTTTGTCAGCCAAGTGGATGGTCCATGGGCCCTGTGCTGGAGACCATGGATGCAAGGAACATGGAGGACAACTGCGTCAGTGATTGCAGCTTAGTGGCTCCCTCTCCTCCCAGAGTGGGGAAGTCACAGACTTATACCAGGGGATACCTGTACTCTTAAAATCACTGGGGAAATAAAGACACAATAAGAGACACACAGCCAGCAGAGTACCCTAGCTGGGGCTGGGATGACGGTTACCAGCTGGAACAGTACCAGAGATTGGGGAGCCTGAAGAAACCTGGATAGGAGAAGAGATGGGCAGTGACTGGCCATGACTCAGATAGTCTCTGAACTGGTCAGAGAGTTGATCTCTGTGGAGAGCCAGGCACTTGTTAAAAATGGCTGGCCACACCCAAGGATATTTAGCTCCAAAGAGGATGTCAGCCACTGTTCAACAACCTCTCATACACAGCAGCCAGACCAGCAAAGAGTGGGGAGTGGAGACGTGATTTGTGGACTAATCAAAGTGTTCCACGAGGTAGATTATAGCTGCTGACCTGGCTAATATATGCAGAATGGACAGTGTGGGCTGCAAAGTGTTCTGAGGGCAAGGACTGGGAACTGGACTCCCATGAATATTGTAGCCCAGACTGAGCTCCCATCCTTGTGCAACCACAGGAAAGGAAAAAAAAAATGAAGCCCAGCTCCACTCTGCCTGCAGCACTGGGGAAGACTAACAAAACCCACTTGGGCCCTGGCTGGCATAGCTCAGTGGATTGAGTGCAGGCTGCAAACCAAAGCATCGCAGGTTCAATTCCCAGTCAGGGCACATGCCTGGGTTGCAGGCCATGGCCCCCAGCAACTGCATATTGATGTTTGTCTCTCTCTCTTTCTCCCTCCCTTCCCTCTCTAAAAATAACTAAATAAAATCTTTAAAAAAAAACCCACTTGGCAGGTTTAAAGTCAGCAGGGGTTTTTTGTTTGTTTGTTTGTGGGTTTTTTTTTTCTTTTTCAAGAGTAAGATGATAAGACCTGACACTGTGAAAAGATCAAAGACAGACCTGGAAAGAAGTAAGAAGTTGAGCACCAACAGCTGAGACAAATATCACTTCGCTGTCCTTCAGAACTTGAATTTTTAAAATTTCTCTTGTTTCTGTTTAATTAGTTTTGTGGTTTTGTTTGTTTGATTTCATTGTTTGGTTTTTTTTCTTTATTATGCCTTTCATATTGCATTTTAATTTTTCTTCTTTCACTTCACTCATATTCCAATAAAACAGTACTCTTGGTCTTTTACTTTTTATTCTGATTATATATTTTTTATCATACTACTGTTATTCTAAATCCCACACAGCACTCTTCCCTGGTATTAACCCATTTCACATCTTCCTGAGCTTTATTACTGTTGTGGCTAACTGTATTCTTTCACACACAACTCCAAGTTTTTATCCTTTACTCTCATTCTATCTCACCATCTAACTTCTCATAAATACTCTGCTTTCTAAAGTCAGGTCACATTCTTTTTCCTTTTTAACAAGTGTCTTATCTGTTTTTCACTTATAAAAAGAGGCTAGTTGGGTGAAATAGCATGGTTATTGCTGTACTTCTCCCAAGGATTTCCTATTTGTTCAGTACTTGTTAGTACTTTAAATGCCATAGAATAAACTCCTGCTCTCTTACTCCATTTCACCTTTGCCCTGCCCCTAATCAGGTGAGTAAGGAATTTTATCTCATTGTTTTCTCTCTCCCCTTTTTTCTTTCTTCTTTTTTTTTCATTTTCTCTCTCTTTCTTTGTTCTCTATCAACCTCAGCTTTACTCCTTCCTCTAATTAGTTTCCCCCATCCTCTCAAAATCATTTTTCTTTACTGTGGACATTTCATATTCACTTTTCTCTTTTCTTCAATATTCCTATTCACATTTCACTTTTATTAAATTTTATTTACATGGCATTGCCATTGATCCTGCTGTAGGTTTCCTTTAATTTTGCTCCCATTGGTCCAGGACATTTTCAATTTTACTTCATGGTATATTCCTGCCTCTTCTAACCCCATTGTTTCCATCAACTCTTTGTGTTTTACTTATGTTGTAAATTTTGCTTTCTCCTTTTTTTTCCCCTTGGTTCCATCATAACTCTTATCAATCCTTCTCCATATAACCACACAATATTTTCTTCTCTTCTAGTCACCTGATATTCCCTTTGTCATATAACATGATATCCACATTCCCTCTTCACATTTATTAATTTTAGTGCTACTTCAGTTGAGAGTACTGATGTGGTAGAGGGGTCCTTTTGGCTGGTGTAGGTATGGTGGTCTGGTAATACTGCTTTGTTAATCAACATCTATACAACAGCATACAAGATAAGGTAGGAGTTGTGAATACCAGTAAACCCAGTAGAAGGGAGAGCCCACCAACAAAAGAGCCACCAACAGGTAAAGCCCAACTACAACAGGAAAGCCCACACAAACAGAAGAAATGACAACCTTAGAGCATCGAGACAAGGAGATGGAAGAGATCACACCACTGAGTCCCACAGAACTTTTTCCACAGAAGTTTCCTTTACAAAGATGGCTGACAAAGCAGTGCATCTGGAATCACAGAAATAAACAAAAAGAGACACCTAAAATGGGGAGGCAATGAAAGAACCTACAATTGAAAGGAATGGAAGACTCCCCAGTAAAAGAGCTAAATAAAATGGAGGCAAGCAAACTATCAGATATAGAGTTCAAAAGAATGGTGGTAAGGATGCTTAAAGGAACTCACAGACAACTGGGGGAACAGAGTGGGAACTACAACAGTACATAAAAGGAAATAGAAACTCTAAACAAGAACCAGAAAGATATTCGGAATACAATTTCTGGAATAAAAAATACACTAGAAGGACTTGCAAGCTGGATGGATGAAACAGAGGACCAAATTAGTGAGCTGAAAGACAAGGAAGAAAGAAGTACCCAGGAAGAGCAGTATATGAAAAATATGAAGATAGCTTAAGGGAACTGCAAGCCAACATGGACACAACAACATTTGAATCATAAGAATACCAGAAGGAGAAAAAAAAGAGCAAAGGATAGAAACCATGTTTGAAAAAATAATGACAGGAAACTTCCCAAACCTGGAGAGGGGGGAATTACACAAGTTCAGGAAGCACAGAGGGTCCCAATCAGTATTAACCCAAAGAGGCCTATCCCAAGACACATCATAATTAAAATGCCAAGTTTTAAAGACAAAGATATAATCTTAAAAACAGCAAGGAAATAATGGGAAGTAATATATAAGGGACTCCAGATAAGGCTAGCAACTTATTTCTCAACAGAAACACTACAAGCCTGAAGGGAATGGCAAGAAACATTCCAACTAATGGAAAGCAAAGGCCAGCAAACAAGAATACTCTACCCAGCAAAGCTCTCAATTAAAATGAAAGATGAAATAAAGAGTTACCAAGACCAAAGTCAGCTGAAAGAATATGCCTTCACCAAACCAGCACTGCAAGAAATGCTAAAGGGACTGTATTAGGAAGGTGAAGGAAAAGAGTGTGAGAGAGAGGAAACAAAGGTACAAAGGGAGAAAAATGAACAAGTACCTATCAATAATAACCTTAAATGTTAATGGGTTACATGCTCTGACATGAGGCAGATGAATGGATAAGAAAACATAACCAGAACATATGCTGCCTACAGGAGACCCACCTAAGAAATAAAGAAGTACACAGACAGAAAGTAAGGGATAGGAAAAAATTTTCCAAGGGAGTGGACAGGAAATAAGAACTGGGGTAACAATACTTTTATCAGAAAAAAAAAGAAAGTCTATAGAAAGAGACAAAAAAGGACATTTTATAAAACACAATGGAGTATCTATCAAAAAGACATAAACATTATAAATATATATGTACCAAACATAGGAGTACCTACATATATAAGGACAATTTTGGAAGACTTCAAGAAAGATATAGACAACAACAGACTTATACTAGGGGATTTTAACACCCTACTGTCAAAAATGGATATGTTTAAAAAATTATCAAGGACATTGGGGCATTGAACAATAAATACCCTGCATCAAATGGACTAACATGATATATATAGAATCTTTTGTCCCAAAGAAGCAAAACAGACATTTTTCTCAAGTGCATATGGAACATTTTCAAAGATAGACAACATATAGGACCCAACACAACCCTCAACAGATTCAAGAAATTTGAAATCATATCAAGCATTTTCTTGTACCACAAGAACTTGAAACTAGAAACTATTCCCATGGAAAAAATTCCAAAACATTCAAATTCCTGGAGATTGAATAACGTGCTATTAAACAATGAATGAATTAAAAATGAGATTAGGGAAGATATCAAAATGTTTCTACAAACAAAGAAAAGTGAACACAAAATAGTCCAAAACCTATGAACAAAGTAGTCTGTTCTGAGATTGAAATTCATACCAATACATGCCTACCTAAAAAAGACAGAAAAATCTCAAACAAACAACTAAACTGTACATCTACAAGATCTGGAGGAAAAACAACAAACACAGCTAAAGGAAAGTAGAAGGAAAGAGATAATAAAGATAAGAGCAGAATTAAATAACATAGAGACTAAAATAACAATTCAAAAGAACAATAATCCAGGAGATGGTTCTTTGAAAAGGTAAACAAAATTTACAAGCCTTTAAGCAGATTCATTTAGAAAAAAAGAGAGAGGATCCAAAGAAATAAGATGAGAAACAAAAGAAGAGAAATTACAACTGATACCACAGAAATACAAAGGATTGTAAGAAATTACTGTGAACAACTATCTGCCAAGAAATTTGAAAACAAGGGTGAAATGGACAAATTCTTAGAAAAACATTATATCCCAAAACTGAATGAAGAAGTAGAAAGCTTGAACAGATCAATAACAACTCATGACATCAAACAGTCATCAAAAAACTCCAAGCACACAAAAGCCCTGGACTGATGGTTCCACAGGAGAATTTCACAAAACATTTAAGGAAGACCTAACCCCTATCCTTCACAGACTGTTCCAAAAAATCCAAGAAAAAGGAACACCCCAAACTTATCTAGTGAAGCCAGCATCATTCTGACACCAAAACCAGATAAAGACACAATAAAGAAAAAAAACTACAGGCCAATATTGCTGATGAATGTAGATACAAAACTCCTCAACAAAATATTGGCAAACAACATCCAGCAATACATTAAAAAAGGCATACACCATGATCAAGTGGGATTCATCCTAGGGATGCAAGGATGGTATAATATTTGCAAATCAATAAACATAATACTTCACATAAATAATAGCAATGACAAAAATCACATGATCGTATCAATAGATGTGGAAAAAGCATTTGATGAGGTACAGCACCCATTATGATAACAACACTCAGCAAAGTGGGATTAGAGGGGTCATACTTTGATAAAATAAAGGTCATATATAAGAAACCTACAGTCAACATCATACTGAATGGGAGAAAACTAAAAGCTTTCTCACTAAGATCAGGAACAAGACAAGGATGTATGCTTTTACCACTTATGTTCAACATCGTATTGGAAGTCCTAGCCACTGGGATCAGACAAGAAAAAGAAATAAAAGGCATTTCAAATGGAAAAGAGGAGTAAAACCATCATTGTTTGCAGATGACATGATAGTGTGCATAGAAAACCCTGTAGACTCCACCCAAATCTACTCAACCTAATAAGGGAATTTGGCAAAACAGCAGGATACAAAGTAAATTTTCAGAAATCAAAGACATTTTTGTATGCCAACAATGAAATATCAGGAAAATAATCTTATTTTTATAGGTATAAGAAAAACGAAGTATCTAGTCAAAAATCTAACCAAGGAGGTAAAAGACCTCTATTCAGAAAAGTATACAACACTGAAGAAAGAAATTAAGGAAGACACAAACAAATGGAAGCATACATTGTGTTAATGGATTGAAATAATTAACATCATCAAAATGCCCATAGTACCCAAAGCAATTTATAGATCCAATGCTCTCCCTATTAAAATGCCAATAACATATTTCACAGATATAGAACAGACATTCAAAAAATTTATATGGAACCATAAACAATTCTGAATAGCCACAGAAATTTTTGCAAAAGAAGAACAAAGTAGGATGGATCACAATATCTGACATCAAACTATATTACAAGGCCATGGTAATCGAAACAATCTCTACTGGCATAAGGACAGACACATAGATCAATGTAACAGAATAGAGAGCTCAGAAATAAACTAATGACTCTATGGTCAATTAATATTTGACAAAGGGGGTAGAAGCATATAATGGAATAAAAATAGCCTCTTCAGCAAATGGTGTTGAGAGACCTGGAGAACTACATGCAAAAAAATGAAACTCAACTACCAACCCAAAAATAAACTTAAGATGGATAAAAGACTTAAATATAAGTCATGACATCATAAAAGTCCTAGAAGAGAATGTAAGCAGGAAATTTTCAGATATTACATGCAGCAATATTTTCACCAATATGTCCCCTAGAACAAGGGGCATGAAGGAAAGTGTAAATAAATGGGACTTCATCAAAATAACATCTTCTGCATGGCTAAAGAAAACATCAGCAAAATGAAAAGGGAACCAACTATATGGAAAATACATATTTAGGGATAATACCTTGGACAAGGGTTTGATCTCCAAATATATAAAGAACTTATATGACTCCACTCCAGGAAGATAAACAACCCAATTAAAAAAAAAAATGGGGAAAGGGCCTGAACAGACTTCTTCAAGGAAGGCATACAGACAGACCAGAGACATATGAAAGGATGCTCAGCATCACTAGCTCAGAGAGATAAAAATTAAAACCACAGTGACGTACTACTTCACACCAGTCAGAATGGCCATCATAAACAAATTGGCAAACCACAAGTGCTGGTGAGATTGTGGAGAAAAGGGAACTACAGTGCACTGTTGGTAGGAATGCAAACTGGTGCAGGCACTGTGAAAAGAGCATGAATTTCCTCAAGAAACTAAAAATAGAATTGCGTTTTGACCCAGCAATTCCACTGCTGGGATTATACACTAAGAATCCCGAAAAACTAATTCAAAAGAACCTATGACCCCCAATGTCTGTAGCAGCACAACTCACAATAACCAAGTGTTGGAAGCATCCTAAGTGCCCATCAGTAAATGAGTGGATCAAAAACACATGGTACAGTTACACAATAGAATACTATGCAGCGGAAACAAAGAAGGAGCTCCTATCATTCACAATAGCCTGGAAGAATCTGGAGAGCATTATGCTAAGTGCAATAAGCCTGGCAGTGAAAATCAAATACCATATGATCTCACCTTTAAGTGGAACTAATCAACAAAACAAATAAGCAAGCACAATATAACCAGAGACATGGAAATAAAGAATAAACCAACAGTCACCAGACAAGAGGGGAAAGGGGCAAAATGGGGAATAGAAAGGGAAGGGTGGTCAATGAACAAGTATAAATGTTCCATGGACAAAGCCAAAAGGAGGTAGGCTTGAGGGTGGGTGGTGCAGGGGTGTGTGTCACTGGAAAGTTTTGTCAGGAAAATGGAGACAGGTATACTTGAACAAAAAGTAAAGATTAAAGAAAACAAAAGAAAAAAAAAGTAAAAAGGACTCATGGACATGAACAGGAGTGTGTTGATTGAGAGAGATGAAGGGGTTATAAGAGGACCTAATGGCAATGGAAGGAAATACAATAAAAAATTCACAAATGATGACTATAGTTAGTGAGCCTATTTTTGACAGAAAATAATATTTGCATAGTCCCAAAGTAATGTTCCGCAACATACATATCAATTACAAATGGAAGATAGTAACTTTCCAGTGAAGAAGCCTAACAGATACCACTTTAACCAATAAATCAATATTAACTTTGCAGTAATAAGATATAAACATTGATGAACTAGGAGGGGCATTCATTTCTGTCATGTTATTGCCCAAATCTTATTACCTCATCCTCATCATGAGGAAATATCTGTTAAACCAAAACTGAGGCTCTTGATTGGTGTTCTTACAAGGGTCTACTTCATGACAGAGGAACTGTCACAGATTTGAGGAGACTAGGGAGACATGAAAATAATGCAATGCGAGATCCCTGGTTAGAATCTGGGGTAACAAAAAGTCATTAGCAGAAAACTCAGTGTAGTAGCGTGCAAACTGTAATTGAAAAATAAAATTGAAAAAAATCTGATTTTTAGTCAATAGTATTGGCTAGTGTTAGTTTTCTGGTTTTGACAGTAATACTATGATTATAGAAGATTGTAACATTCAGGAAAATTAGCTGAGAATATATGGGGACTCTCTCATTACTATTTGTGCTACCCTTTAAAAAAACTCTAAAATTATTTTTTGAAAAAGTTAACCAAAAGAGTACCCATGAAGAGTTATGGATATTTTTAATTTTCTTATTTTTATTTATTTGTAGTGTCTATAATGGTTATATAGATATTAACCTTTAATTAAAAATGTTAAAATTGAAAAAAAAGTGTGCCTCAACCCAAGATGCTCAATATTCTGCCACAAGTTCTCAAGTAAAGAGGAGCCCTAAGGAGTTGACTCATTAATGAATACTCCTTATGCTCTGAGGGGCTTCAGGAAAGACCTTCCAAGGTCTAGTACATAGATAAATACTTGTTTATACAAAGAAATACAAGGGCATCTTTCAAAACAGTTTGATCTATTGGGAATAACATGGGTTTGCAATCTGAAAACCTATGTTAACTACTCAATGATTGTTTCTAGATCTGTTCAGATCAGTTAACCTCTAAGCCAACTTTTTACTCATTAATTATAATGAAATGAATCTTTTTTTGGTGTTTTTCCCCCAAGGAGAAAATGACACAAATGTCACAAGCTCTGATAACTAATTGTAAAACATTCTTCATTCCCTGATATTATTGTTTGGTATCTCAAATTGACAAATGAGCCAACGACATTAGAAAATTCTTTGTGATAACAGATCTGAAAAAGTTAACTGAACTCAATGCAGCAGTCTATTTTATTCTCACTTAACTGAAGCGTGGCTGTAGGGAAAGCTTTGGTAAAAAGGAAGATAAGTGAGCTCTTTTCTCTTTGTGCTTGCTCTTGGGATGAAATATGTATGGAAATTAAGTCATTTTCAGTTCATCTCAATTTCTGTTGTCCTCCTCATACCTTCCTGACCTTGCTTTGCCCCCGAGGTTTTCCAGGGCCGAGTGATGATAACATAGGTAGAAATCACATCTAAGGCAAGTGTGCAGTACATATGGGGACTCAAGAATTTAATTTTCTTTCTGAGCAAAGCAGTCTGCTTCTTCAAAACTCATTTCCCTTTACAGCAAAATCTACAGAAGTGCATTGGGAGAAAAACTTTTCCACTTTAAATAAATTTTGCTGCTTGTGCTTTACGTGAGGAAATTTATGAAGTTCACTTAAAAAATTGGCTAAGTAAAGGGAGTTTCAGTCTGAAATGAAGACAGACTGAAGGGAAAAAACATAAAAATATATGGGGATCTGACTCAGCCTAGTCCATTAGCTCTGCATTGGTGCACACATACATAATGTTAATGAAGGAGTACAGTTTTATAAAACCTGATTAGAGTATAGACGAGGAGTTTAACAAAATAATCAAAGGAATCAGCTTTAGAATTGAAATCAAAGAAAATTCTTTGTGTGGAAGAGAATGAAGAGACATAGACAGAAATATTTTCTATTTAATCCTTGGTTCTCAGGGCAAGTGTTTTAAGAAAACAGATAGAATATGAAAGCCTGACTCATGCATAATAAGAGAACTGCACATATTTATGGCCAGAAAAAAACAAATATTTTCATTCCTAGTATAACTTCTGGCTAGCAATAATCTAGTGGATTAATAAAAGCATTACAAAGTTAATATACACAGCAAATTTGAAATTCTTGTTTATATACTTTTGTTCTGAATTCACAGTTACAAAGTCCATCCAGAACTTTTCCAGCAAAGTAAATATAAAACATTTTTATTAAAAATTCTTCTTCACTTTTATCTCTTAGTTGCATGGTAGCAATATAGAGGCTGATTTTTAATATAGACAAAAGAATGATGTGCTATGAAAGGATGCATTACCCTAATATGACTACCATATTTTGGCAGATTTTTTTTTTTGCTTATGAGAGAAAAGCATTCCATGCCCTGTCACATTCCTCAATTTATATGGAGGAAAATGAGTCATTAGGAGTGGGTTATAGAGTGTGGATGAGGCAGTGTGCTCATCTTGCAGTTCTATGCATTTTTCACTTTAGATTATACATGTTGCCCAAAGTTACCATGTGTTGCTGAGAATTTGTGTTTCTTTGCACTAAAAAACAAATGCAGAGTAGCTCATTTTTTTGAGGGTTTGCTGAGAGGCAGAGCTAGAACATACGTATGAAAGGAATTATTCTTAATATAGATAAAAATGTTTTCCCCAAAGTACTGAAAATTTCCTTAGTCTAAGCAGAATGGTTGTAAAAGACAGACTTGCACAACCATTAACACCAATGTATGTAGGAGGCAATTTGAAAAGACTTTTAGAAAGCCTGTGCTCATTGACTCATCACTGTTCTTAGTAAATGGAGGATGTCCTACTGTGGGTTCTGAAGGAATGAGCCTTGCCAAGACTGAGGGCACACACAAAGGGCCCTATTCTTGAGGTCATTCATCTGATCTACTAAGAGAGCCATAAGATAGTCAGTATTAATTACTATAAGACTGAATCAAATAATTAAATTATAAGAAGGATTTGAAGTTGTAAATGCCATAGGAACAGAGAATGATTAATCCATTTGCAGAATATTCTATGATCCTAATTTGGCAAAGTCATTGATACAGATCAGTGTTTACAAAACTTCTCTTGGAGAGTTAAGAATAACTGAGTACTATAGGTTCTAATCTAGATATAATTTGTTGAACCAAGAGACAGCACAAATAGGTCTTTGTTACAGTTTGCTCAGGCCAAAAGGAAGTTCTAGGCTGTTATCTAGGAAGGAAGGAAGGAAGGAAGGAAGGAAGGAAGGAAGGAAGGAAGGAAGAGAAAAGGGTATATTGAAATGACGCATGTTCACTAAAACTGAGTGCTGTTAAATTGTTTAATCCCTTACAGGTTCAACTCATACTATGCATAAATCAGGTTCTGAAACACTTGGCAGGTAATAGGCTTCTGGATGTGTGAGTGTTTGGGGGGAAGTGAGAGATAGGCATTGCACCTGTACATGAAGGATTCGGAATTAATTAACATAAAAGTAGAATAATATAGATTGATTTTAAATTGACAAGGAGTAAGCATGAAGTCAATGAAGATAATAGTAAGCAAAATTTAAAAAAGTACTTAGAATCTCCCTAGCTGTTGAGGATCAGTGGATTGAGTGCTGGGCTGTGAACCAAAGGGTGGCTGGTTTGATGCCCCATCAGGGCACTTGCCTGGGTTGCAAACCAGGTCCTCAGTGGAGGGTACTTGAGAGGCAACCACACACTGATGTTTTTCTCCCTCTCTTCCTCCTTTCCTCTCTCTAAAAATAAAAAAGAGAAGCAGATAGAATTATCTCAGTTATTTTTCAGAACAATCTGTATAACAACTCAGAATTTTAGACACTATATTCCCAAATGCATACTGCAAGTAAGTAGTAGAATTAAATTAATACTTATACTTTACATTTCTGGAAGTCACAAAGAATTTTACTGTGAATGTAGGTCTTAAAATTGCTTTGAATCTCTGAGATACAGGATGAAGAAGACCAAAGGTGTGGCTGAAATTCTACGCCCCTTTTGTCTCTCAGAGTGGGCACAATAGATATAGAGTGCCCTGTAGAAACTCTGTACCAAGCAGGAACTCAATAATCCTATTTTGAACTCTTTTGTAAAAGGTGAAAGATTTATACGATCTGAAGAGAAACCAGAGTTCTTTTGAATGTGGCATAAAACAATACCAAATAAAAAGAAAATGAAAAATTCAATTTAGACCTTCAAAGTCAATTCAGTAATATTTTGGTGGGAAAATAATTGTTTTTCTGTTTTCATATGAACTCATTGTTTATAAATTGAGATGGAAAAAAGGTGAAACTACCCACCTCTATGCTGTGATCATTTTTCTATCTAAAAGAAAAATGTTTATGGCAAGACAGAATGCCAATAAACATACATGGAAAATTATCAGATCTCTATATACCAAATATGCCTGACATCCTTCCTATAAGTTATTCAACTAAATAAACATATGACAATTCATGTCAGGTATAAGAACTATGAAATCTCCTCACCAGGCTAGAGACATTTGGAAAGTTAGTTTTGACTAAATTAGATTAAAGAGGAAGGATGCCATGAGGCATCTTGTATCAGATCTGACTTATTAATATTTATGGAAAGGAATTGGCAAATAATCTAATGAAAAATAGGCATTAGTAGTCCTGCCTGGTATGGCTCAATGGGATGGGTGTTGTACCACAAACTGAAAAATATGGACCCTTCCTTCATGATATTAAAATGGCCAGTGAGGACATGGAAACATGCTCAGTGTCACCAGTCATTTGAAAATGCAATCAGAAATAAAATGAGATACCATGTCACATTCACTAAACTGGCTGTATGTCCAATGAGGCTGTGGAAGGACTGGAACACTTATATATTATTGCCCAGAATGTGAAGTGGTGCAGGCATTTAAAAGAACAGTTTGGTATTTCCTTAAAATACAAAATAGAGTTACCAAGTGATAGAATAACAACACTCCCTCTGAGAGAAATACTTGAGTTATCTTAAAATATATATCAACACAAAACCTTGTAAATAAAATTTTAAGCAGCATTATTTATACTACAAAAAAGGGGAAAACTCAAATGTTTATCAACTCATGTGTGGATAAAAAATGGAATATTCACACAATGGTATATTTTTCTAGCCATTAAAAAAAAGGAATGAAATACTGATATACTATAACATGGATGGAAACTTGAAAACACTATGCTAAATGAAAGAAGCCAGTCACAAAAAATCACACATTTTGTGGATTACAATTATATATAGAAGATAAGTTCTGCGAATCTAATGAACAGCATTTGACTAAAGTTAATAATATTGTACTTTCAACTATATAGTTGAAAGTTGTGAAGACTTTAAATGTCTTCTCTAGAAAAATATAATGGTAGTTATGTGACATGATAAAGGTATTAGCTAATCCTATGGTAGTAATCAAATGAACACATTGTACACCTTAAACTTACACAGTATTATATGAATGAGACCCAAAAACTCCCCTGGAATTTATTTAAAATTGTATATATACAATGGAATACTATGCAACAGAAAGAAAGAAGGAGCTCCTACACTTTGTGACAGCATAGATAGAACTGCAAAGCATTATACTAAGTGAAATAAGCCAGGTGGTGAAAGACAAATACCACATGGTCTCACCTATTAGTGGAATCTAATCAACAAAACAACAAGGAAGCAAAATATAACCAGAAACATTGAAATAAAAAACAAACTGATAGTAACCAGAAGGGAAAACAGAGAGGGATAATGGAGGAAAACAGAGGAAGGGCCATCAGGGGACATGTATAAAGGACACATGGACAAAGCCAAAAGGGGTAGGTTTGAGGGTGGTAGGTGGGGATGGCTGGGGTGGAACAGAATGGTTGGGGAAATTGGAGACAATTGTACTTGAATAACAGGACAAAAATTTAAAAAAAATAAATAAAATACAATAAAATAAAATTCAAAAAAGAAACAATTAAAATTAGTTAAATTATTTGAGAAATGAGCATAAGTATATTTTAATTTTTTAAATTAATCAAGTTGTATGATAGCTTTTAAGCAAAATTGGGATTTGAACTTGAATTACAGATTCCTACTGTGACTTGGGTGATGAAACAGCTTTCGATTATTTGGAAGAGCAAATCTGAATTGGTCTTAAGTGTCTGTCTCCTGTGTCCCATCAGTGTTTATTGGATTGAGGTTCCCAGGAGCATATTGTAGGAATAATTCATATTGGTAACAAGATGTGTCGATGTATGCTAAAATGTATAAAGCACTTCTGTAAACTGATATTGTCAGGAAACCATATGTTCTAATTTCTCAAGTTTATTCTATAAAAATAGAAAACATTCTCTGGGTATTTATTATGCATTAGGCACTATTCTTTGTTCTTTTAATGAATTAACTCATTCAATTTTCAATCATTAACCTTATTTTGTAAAAAATAAAACAAATACAGAACTGTTAAGTAATTGTCAAAGTCACACATATAATTAAATAGTGAAGCTGAGGTTAAAACATTCCAGAGCTCAGATTAGCAAAAAGACTTAATTATTTATTTACATATTTACAGATATTATCCATCTGTAGTACCATTAGACCTTTGCATAGTACTTACATTGAAACATTCAGGAAAATATTCCCAAAGGTGCTAGATTGGGGTTTTTGCTGACATTATCTATTTTCAACAACTTTCTAAGAGCACATTCTTAGTTAACAGACAGTTGTCATAGTGCAGTAATTTTAGCCACTCGATTAAATGCAATGTCTTTTAAAATTGATTATATCATTACCATTTTTATTATTTATTTATATTTTTCCTTTTTTTATTGTTGTTCAGATGCAGTCGTCTCCTTTCCCCCACACCACGCCCTCCACCCCAGCCATCCTAACTCCCTTTGGCATTACCATTTTATTTAAGCTTTACTCTCACTATTCAGGACTCAATATGCTTCAGGATTGGAGGGAAATTTTTGAGTTCAAACTATTTAAAGTAGGTAAGAGGAAGTTCTATTAGAATATCTGAACTAGCCCTGACTGGTGTGGTTCAGTTGGTAGTGCATCATTTCACAAAACAAAAGGTTGCCAGTACAATTCCTAGTGTGGGCACAAGCCTGGGTTGTGGGTTTGTCATCCAGTCATGGACCATACTAGAGGCAACCAATAGATGTTTCTCTCTCACATTGTTTACCTCCCCTTCTTTCTCTTTATCTTCACCACTCCCTAAAAGTAAAAATAAAAATAAAAATAAATGAACAATTAAAAAAGAATACCTGAACTAAGGAAGATGCAACTTTTTTTTTGATGGTTTCTTATTGCTAATTGGATTCATTTCTGTAAGAAAACACATTATGATTTTTGCTAAAAATGGAAGTTGGAATAGTATTCTTCCAAGGATTTGTAACAGAAAAGAAGTTTTATAGTTATTCTTTCAAAAAATAATTTAAAGACTGGCTGTACCCCAGACAATTTTTTTTTTTTTTACTTGCTGGTGATACAGCAGTAAACCAAACAGACAAAATATCCTGCTCTCAATTTTACCGCAAATTGTTTATGGGCCTATGAAAACCTGTAGAAGAAGGAACAAAGGTGTAAATATTTTGAGTGCCTTAGCAGGGAACATAAATAGGTAAATAAAACAGAGTTAAAATGTCAGAAAATGATGGGGCCTGTAATGATCTAGAGTGTTCAGACCTGGCCCGGAGGTTTGGGGCTTTATTTCTTTAAATCATTTTACCAGCCAATCAAATGTTTCTGATTTTTAGAATAAGGGTGATTTCGCCTTTCCCCAAGAATCCCAAGAATTAAATGGCACTTTAAACCATTCTAATCCTTGTTCATAATTAAAGATACACAATAAGGTATGCTATAAGAAATCAATCAAAATCTCTTTGAGCCTTTCTAGGGATGGGAACCTCAGTACTTGTTGGATTAGTCTACTCTTTCTCGTTGGCTCTGACTTTATATAGATCCTTCCCTTTGAGTTTACTTTAGTGTGTACTAGAAACACATATGCCTGAAGATAAATCACACTGAAGTCTACTTGAAATCAATCAATAAACAAGTATTATCTGATGATGTTTATGTATTATTCCAAGGCTAACCAAAAGAAGTATAAAATATCCAGATGAGTTGATGAGACTAATACTGATGAAAATAAATATTAGAGATTCTGTGTCAATTATTATAACTTCAATAAATACTAGAGTTAGGAGATAGCATCTATAAAACTGATGAGAAGGAGAAGCAGAGAGATGTCACATACAAGTGAAATCATCTAGTATTTGTTTCTGTCTGACTTATTTCACTTAGAATAATGCCCTGAATATCAATACATGTAATTTCAAATGGCAGAATATTTCTTCCTCATAACTATATAATATTGCATTATGTGCATGTGTATATATAGATGTGTGTATGTATATATATGTATATAATCATATCTTTATTTTTCCATTTTACTGTAGACAGACAAGGTTGTTTCCAAATAATAGCTATTGTACATACTACTGCAATAAACATGAGAATACAGGTATATCTTTAATATTCTGCTTTTATTTCCTCTGGATATATAACCAGAAGTGGAATTGCTGGATCATATTGTACTTCTATTTCAGTTTTTTTGAGGAAACTTCAGAATGATTGGAAGACATTTTGTTTTGGCAGTTTGAATATATCATGTCACTCCATTCTGGTCTGCAAAATTTTAGTTGAAAAATCTGCTGATAGTCTTACAGAGGTTCCTTTGTATATGACAAGTTGTTATTCTCTTGCACCTTTGAGGATTCTCTCCTTGCCTTAACTTTTGACATTTTAGTTATAATGTGGATGGGTTCCTTTAGGTTCATCTTATTTGGAACTCTCTGGGCTTCCCAGATCTGTACTTTTGTTTACTTTCCCAGATTAAGGAACTTTTTAGCCATGGTTTCTTTACATAATTTTCTGCCCCTTTCTGTCCTCCTTTTCCATCTAGTAACTCTATAATGCCAGTGTTAGTCTGCTTGATGTTGTCTCCTAAGTCCTTTAACCTATATTCACTTTTTCTCATGTTGTGCTCTTTTTGCTGCTCTGATTGGGTGAATTCTACTGCCTTGTCTTTGAATTTACTGATCTTTTCTTCTGCTTCTTCTAGTCTATTTTTGAACCCCACTAGTATAGTTTTCAGTTCAATTATTGTATTCTTCAGCTCTGTGACTTCTATTTGACACTTTTAAGTACTTTTCATCTTTGTTGAAGTTCACACTATGTTTGTTTATTCTTCTCCCAAATTTGGTGAGCATCTTTATGACTATAACTTTGAACTATTTATCATGTAAATTACTTGCCTCAGTTTTATCAAGGTTTCTCCTCACCCCCTGAAGATTTACCTTGTTATTTGGTTTGGAACATATTCCTTTGTTTCTTTATTTTTCTTTACTTTGTGTTGGTGTCTATCATTGGATGAAACAACCAGCTCTCCCAGTCCTGAAGGAGTGGCTTTATGTAGGAGATAAATCTTATTACTCATCCCTACTCTAACTCTTGATATCTCTCAAATCTGTGCACTTGGGCAAGCAGTCTATTTTATTTCTAATGACTCCAAGTAGTTGAGAGTATGCTGAGACCTTCCAGTGTCCCAAAGGGAGGATCTCAGTGAGCACATTTTGAGGTTGATTGGAAGCCACTCAGGCAGGAGATTTTAAAGTGTAAATATAGTCCTGTGGGACTGCAAGCAGAGGCCCTACTGGACTCTAGGGCCATGCAATCTGGAGGTTTCCCTTGGGTAGCAGTAATCCCCATCTTTTACTGTTTGTTTTTCATACTTCTTCCTGAAGTGATGTTTCACGTGACATCTTCATATGTTATATATGGGGCAGAGGAAGAAAAACTAATTAAAAGTTAAGAAATAAAAGGTTACAAAAGTATTATTTCTTTACATCAATCTGTCATAATATGAATTGATAAAATAAGAAATAAGCCTTGTCAAATGCAAAAACATTTGTGAAAATATTATAATAACCTTTTAGCTGTATAAGTAGATTACAAGTGTGGAGTCTTTTTTGCAAACCCTTAAACTTATTTGTTTATACTTGCTTATTTTCTGCTCCTGGGTATAAAACAACTATTCTTAAGAGCAGAGATTTTATACATCACACTAAATCTAAGACCCCTCCCTCCTAAAACAGTCTTTAAGGACTCTAGATACTCCATTGTTCACAGAGAAAATGAATAAGCTAAGAATATTGTGATAACTCTCCAACACATAATAGTCACCTTTTATTCTAAGATTCATACAGTAGGAAAAAGAAATAAAATGCTTAATCTGTAACATTTGTTCTTTTTCAAAATGTTCTGAATTAATTTGTTCTAAAGAGCTGAAAGCATCTGGCTAACATCCAGAAGCAGTTTCTTTCAGAACATTGCAATCCTGATTGGGTTCAACGTATTAATTCCAGAATACATTCACAGCAAACCATCCCTGAAGTAGCTATTCCTCTAAGCCAGGTTCTTCATTTGAAAAATTTAGTTATTTGCATATTGGTTCTCTTTAGAGTATTTTAATATTATAGCTAAAGACTTGTATTGCTTGGAAAAAATAAGGGCTCAAATGAAAATTAGCTTTTATTGTTAACAATGGACAGAATTATTCTAAGTGTTTATTTGTCCTAAGACAATGACTGATGCATAGTGCTTACTGGTCCCTATTAACTAGAATATAATTTTTAGAGTTTACAAATCACTATCACATACTATTATGACAGTATATGTATAGCATATAAAATAATATTTATTTGCTACTATATGTATATAGTATATAAAATACTATTTATTTGCTACTCACTACAGTTCACATATTTATCACCATTGTTGAAATTATAAACAACATAAAAACAGTAAATTGGTTACCATAGAATTCCTCTGGGATAAATGTGACAGTATGGATGGACCTGGAAAACATTATGCTAAGTGAAATGAGCCTTTCAGAGATAGACAAATGCTATATGATTTCACTTACATGTAGAATATAATGAACAAACTGAACTAACAAAGAAAATAGAAAGAGACTCAGAGAGCAGGATGACAGCTATGGTTGGGAGATGACAGTGGGGAGGGACTGAGCAAAAAAAGAAAAAGGACTCATGAACTTGGACAACAGTATGGTGATTGTGAAAGGGTGTATAAGGGGACTAAATGGCAGTGGAAAAATACAATAAAATTAAAAAAAGAAATAACACAAACATTTGAGTGCACAAAGAACTGAAATGAGAAAAAGAGGAAAGTCACAACTAGGCATACTGAAGAAGAGCTTCATGGGGAGAAAATGAGGTGTGTTTTTTAAAAAATAAATCCCTATCTTTTCATTCAAAATGCAGTAGTCTTGAAACCATTGGTCCTTAGCTTTGCAGGTAGCAAATGCATATAGGACCCAAACTGAAAATTATACTGTGCTTAGCAAATATCAAATATAAATGATGACAAGTAAATGTCAAATATAAAATGAAACCCTAACCAAACCCAGACCTGGCTATAAATTAATACTTAGAACAGTAGTTAGGGAATAAGACATAAGTACTTATAAAGTGTTGTGAAAACATAGAGGAGGAATTCCATAGCTGCCACTGCAGAGATGAGAATATCCCCACAGAGATGTTTTAGCTGGGGCTTGAACAAGTCACCATAATACCTTCTTGATGTCATAAGCAGTGAAAAAGGATGTGAGGATATGAAAGGAGATGTTAGGTAAGGGAGAAATTCTAAAGGGACTGTGTTCAACTCTAAGATGCTTAACTGTGTATACCTCATAGGCAATTAAGAGCAAATATTGTGACTCAAACAAGGACATGCATAATCATATTTGCATTATAAAAGCATATAAAAGATGGCTTGCACAATGATGAATTGGTGTCAAATACAACTTATAGTAATCCCTGTTATCTAAAGAGATTTGAAATTCTCAAAACTTTGAAAATATTCGTTTTGTAAAGTTCTTGAAACTAGGACAAGAGACATATAGAAATATTGCCCTAAACTTTTAGTTTTCTAATTATTTTCATTATCCTTAGCATTTGTAAAAATGTTAAATATAACCAATTTTTGGAGGGCCACTTTTCCATGAAAGGAAGCTTTCACATTCTACGGAAAGTATTATTTCAATATTAAATAGTATATTTCCCATAAGTCTATATAAATCTGTCAATGTTTGGGGAACTTTGCTTTTCTGTCTGATATTCTACAATGAACTCTCAAAATAGAGATTGCTTCATTGAGTCAAGATATTGTATCCCTGGGTGCTTTCACTAGAGCCAATTCCCCTTGAAAGGTACATTTATATATGAAAATGTTCAAGCATGTATCTAAAATCATTTTTCAGAAATTATTTACTTCTTTGTAAATATCTAAAGTCAGGATCAGTCATGTCTATGAAAATAAAGACTGTTATAGGAAAGGAAAGCTTTGGGTAAAGTGTTAATGTGTCAGAGATAAGACCTATGTAAATACTGGTTGCTTAAAAACATTTAAATAGAAGAAAGTGAAAGTGTGGGGGGAAAGTACCATTATTATATCCAGAAGAGAAATGCGCCTGCCCTAGGTACTTGCATTCCAGGGTCCTGCTTTGTTGCTACCATACACATGCATTATCACTTGGGCTAAGATGTCCACAAGGCTAAGAGAATGTTTTTACTGAGGGCTCATGTTTCAAGTCCTTGAGACTTTTAAACACCAGCCTCATGGCACCAAAACTTCTCTTTTAAGTCTGAGTAGTTTTCTTCTGTGGTTGTCCTCCTGAGAGGTGGCCTTTAGGCACAGAATCTGTGGCCAAGGAATTATTCTTTGAGGAAGACATGAATGGAGCTTGGAAAGACATACAGAGACCTTCATATACATGGTCTTTATGGTCCCTCATGGATTGAATGGACCTGGAGTGAGAAGAGAATGGGAGGCTGTGCCTCCACCATCATGCATGGATTTGATCCTTGAGGTAATTTTGAAGTTATTTTAACAAGATGGTACTAAAGAACATATTCTATTTGATACTTTGATAGTTTTATTTATAACTTTGATATTTAGATATATGATGTGTGAGCTTCTCTCTCACTCTGCATACCAAAATGTTCGGGACAGACCAGTGGGAGATATGAAAGACACACTTTTCTCACTTTATAATTTGTTCCTGCTTACTTTCATCATAATGACCATTGAGCCTCTAAGTAAAATCACCTCTAAGTAAAATTAGATTAAGGTAAATTAGAATAACAAACTTCTAGAATCAGAAAACTGCCACTGGAGGAGGCCTTTGTTTTGAATCTTAAGCATGAGGTAACTGCAATGATGAATTTTGTCCCACATCACCCAGAAATGTGGTAGCAAAGCCAAGATAAAAAGCCAGGTGTGTAGAAGGCTTGATATTTCTCCTTGCCTTTTACCTTTTAATAATGAATGTTTTTTAGGTCTCTTTTAGCAGACTTATTACTGTGGATTACTTCTTTGTAAGTCTTATCCAGCATTCATAAAAAGTCAAAATTATGTTAATGCATGTTATAAAACTAGGACTCAATGGTATTTTTGAAGTTGCATTTTAAATTTTGTAAACAATGTCATTTCTACTAAATCAGTGAGTAAAAAATTTTTATCCTTACCTGAGGATATGCTTATTGATTTTAGAGGGGGGAAGGGGGGAACAGAAACATCAATGTGAGAGAGAAATATGAATTGACTGCCTCTTATATGCATCCCCTGCTCCCCCCAACTGACATGACGAGCCATGAACCCACAATCTAGGTATGTACTCTGACTGGAATCAACCCACCACTTTTGGTTTACAGGACAACACTCCAACAAGTTGAGCCACACTGGCCAGGGTAGAGACTGATGTTTTTAAGGACTGTTAAATGGTACTAGTCAGATATTGCATTAATAATACTTGAAATGATTTCTATATTGACATATTTAAATAAATGTTGGAAATGCCAAGAGAATGTAAAAAATGTAAACCACTGATACTTTATATTTTTCATGAATAACATACATATTCCAAACACTAGAAAAACTTATATAGATCAATTAAGAAAATGTAATAGGTGATCTTCCAAAAAGTATTAACAAGAATATTGTGGAACTGAACGATGCATTAGATTAATAAGACTTAACTGATTTTATATATATATAAACTTTTATTCTAAAGAAACAAAATACATATTCTTTTCAAATACACATGGAATATTTCCAAAGACAGACCACATGATAGGACACAAAACAATCCATACCAAATTCAAGAAACTAAAATCATATCAAGCATTTTCATGGACCACAAGGGCTTGAACTAGAAATGAATCTCAAGGAAAAAATTCAACCACATTCAAACTCATGGAGACTGAATAGCATGCTATTAAACAATGAATGGGTTGATAATGAGATCAAGGAAGAAACAAATAAGTTTCTAAAAACAAATAAAAATGAACACACAACAGTTCAAAATCTATGGGACACAGTGAAGGCAGTCTTGAGAGGGAAGTCCATAGCAACACAGGGCTACCTAAAAAAGATAGAAACATTTCGAATAAACTACCTAACCCTATATCTGCAATCACTGGAGGAACAACAACAAACACAGCCCAGAGGGAGTAGAAGGAAAGAAATAATCAAGATCAGAACAGAATTAAATGACATAAAGACTAAAAGAACAATTCTAAAGATGAATAAATCCAGAAGCTGGTCCTTGGAAAAGATAATGAAAATCAACAAGCCTTTAACTAGATTCATCAAAAAAAAAAAAAAAAAAGAGAGAGAGAGAGAGGACCCAAATAAATAAAATCAGAAATGAAAGAAGAGAAATTATGACTGACACCACAGAAATACAAAGAATTGTAAGAGATTACTATGAAAAATCATATGACAAAAAATTGAAAACCTGGGTGAGATGGATAAGTTTCTAGAAAAATATAGTCTTCCAAAACTGAATTAAGAAGCTGCAGAGAACCTAAATAGACTCATAACAGCTGATGAAATAGAAGCAGAAATCAAAAACCTCCCATCACACACACAAAACCCCCCTGGATTGGATGGTTTCACAGGAGAATATACTTTTCAGACTATTTCAATAAATCCAACAAGAAGGAAGACTACCAAACTGTTTTTATGAGGCCAGAATCATCCGAATCCCTAATTCAAAGAAAGACACAATGAAGAAAGAAAGCTACAGGCTAATATTGCTGATGAGCATAGATGTTAAAATGCTCAACAAAATATCGGCAAACCACATCCAGCAATATATTAAAAAGATCATACACCATGACCAAGTGATATTCACCCTATGAATGCAAGGATGGTACAACATTCACAGATCAATAAACATAACATATCACATAAACAAAATGAAAAACAGAAACCACATGATCATATCAGTAGATGTGGAAAAGCATTTGGTAGACATACAGCACCCATTTATGATAACACTGCTCAGCAAAGTGAAAGTAGAGGGAGCATTCCTCAACATAATAAAGGCCATATACGAGAAACCTACAGCCAACATCATACTGAATGGGCAAAGACTAAAAACTTTCCCACTAAGATGAGGAATAAGACAAGGATGTTCACTTTCACCACTTCTATTCAATACAGTATTGGAAGTCCTAACCACAATGATCAGGCAAGAAAGAGAAATGGAGACATCCAAATAGGAAAGGAAGAAGTAAAACTGTCACTGTTTGCAGATGACATGACAGCATATATAGAAAACCCTGTAGACTCAACCAAAAACTACTCAACTGAATACTACTCAAATGAATAACTCAAATGAAAACTACTCAAATGAATATGGCAACTCAGCAGGATACAAAGTCAATGTCCAGAAATCAAAGGCATTTTTTAAAACCAACAATGAAATATCAGAAACAGAAATCAGGAAAATATCCCATTTGCTATAGCAACACAAAAATGAAGTACCTAGGAATAAACATAACTAAGGAGGTAAAAGACCTGTACTCAGAAAACTACACAATGCTGAAGAGAGAAATTAAGGAAGATTCAAATAATGGGAGTATATACTACATTCATGGATTGGGAGAATGAACATCATTAAAATGTCCAAACTACCCAAAGCAATTTATAGATTCAACAAAATCCCTATTAAAATACCAATGACATATTTGACAGATATAGAATAAACATTTCAAAAATTTATATGGAACCACAAATGACTGAAAGAGCCACACCAAATTTGAGAAAGAAGAACAAAATCGAAGGAACAACCATACTTGACATCAAATTATATTACAAGGCCACAGTAATCAAAATAGTCTGGTACTTGCAGAAGAACTAACAGATCAATGGAATAGAATAGAGAGCCCCAAAATAAACACCCATCTCTGTGGTCAATTAATATTCAAAATAGGGGGAAGAAGCATAAAATAGAGTTAAAATCACCTCTTCAGCAAATGGTGTTGGGAGACCTGGACGGCTACATGAAAAATAATGAAATAACCACCAACTTATACCATACAAAAAAATAAACTCCAGATGGATAAAAGACTTAAATATAAATCATAATACTGTAAAAGTCCTACAGGAGAACGTAGGCAGGAAAATCTCAGATATTCCACACAAAGATATTTTCACAGATATGTTCCCTAGGGCAAATAACATAAAGGAAATAATAAACAAATGGGACTTCATCAAAATAAAAAGCTTCTGCATAGCTAAAGAAAATATCAGCAAAATTAAGAAGGAAAATATATGGGGAAATATAGTTTCCAGTGATGTCTTGGACAAGGGTTTGATCTCCAAAATGTATAAAGAACTTATACAACTCCACTCCTGGAAGACAAACAATTCAATTAAAAAATGGCAAAAGATTTGAACAGACACTTCTCCAAGGATGACATGCAGAAGATCCAGAGGCATATGAAAGGATGCTCAGCATCACTAGCCATCAGAAAGATGCTAATTAAAAGCACAGTGAGATACCACTTCACACTGGTCACAATGGCCATCATAAACAAATCAACAAACAATAAGTGCTAGCGAGGTTGTAGAGAAAATGTAACTCTAGTACACTGTTGGGAATGCAGACTGGTGAAGCCAGTGTTGAACACAGTATGGAATTTCTTCAGAAAACTAAAAATGGAACTGCCTTTTGACCCAGCAATTCCACTGCTGGGATTATACCCTACGAATCCTGAAACACCAATTGAAAAGAATCTTGAACCCCAATGTTCATAGCACAATTTACAATAGTCAAGTGTTCTAAGCAACTTAACTGCCCATCCATAAATGAGTGGATCAAAAAAACAGTGGTATATTTTCACAATGGAATATTACACAGCAGAAAGAAAGAAGGAGCTCCTAACCTTCATGACAGTGAGGATGGAACTGTAGAGCACTATGCTAAATGAAGTAAGCCAGGTGGTAAAAGACAAATACCATGTGATCCCACTTATTAGCGGGACCTAATCAACAAAACAAAACACAAGTGAAATATAAGCAGAGACATTGAAATAAAGAAAAAAAAAACTCACTTTAACCAGAAGGGAGGGTGGAGGGAGATAGCAGGGTAAAAAAGGGACAGGGTCATCAAGGAAGTTGTATAATGACCCATGGACAAAGCCAAAAGGGGTAGCATTGAGGGTTGGTTGTGGGGTGCATGGGGAAAGTGGTTGTAGGAACATGGAGCCAATTGTATTCATACAATAATGAAAATTGATTTAAAAAAGATATTACTAGTTAAGTCATGGAGCAGGAATGTGAACTCAGGTAGTCTTCTTGAAAATAACCATGACATATGATTTGAAGGTACCAAGGAATGCCAGGTCTGGTGGAAGTAGGGCCTGATTAAGTGTGGTTGGTAGTGTAATAATATGGGTGTATAATTTATAGTTTTAATTTGACCATTTCACCCAAAATGTTGTATGGCTTGAGTGTGATATTGTTATGTTGCAGAATTACATGCTTATTATTTTGTAATAAAAGATTTTGTAATTAAAAAAGAAAAATTAGACAGTGAATTAAATCTGTGCTAATGTACTTATTTAAAATTCATTAAATAATGATACCACTCCAAAATGGAAAGTTTTAAGGCAACATTACTTGTAGTTCTGATATGTCATGAGTATTACTGTGTCTGCCTTAAATCATGCAATTCTACTTTGCATAGCATATTAATATTAGAAATAAAGGACTAAAATTTACTACCTAGGAACTTATTGCTTATTTTATATGCATGCAAATATCATACAACTATATAGCCTTATCTTATTACTCTATTGAATTAATTAAAACTTAATGTTCACCCACATTCATCATTTATCAGCATTCATTTCAATTACAATGAATAAGAGAGCATTAGCAATCATTCTAGAAAGCACATCTACTAAATGAAGGGCAAGAGGTCATGGCTATAGAAAAGGTTTTTAAAACACATCACAGTAAAAATCAAGAAAAATCTATTTTCAGAACTTGTTATCCACAGTCAGGTATAAATATGAAAGTTTACTATATGCATGATCCTGCCTATATCTCTCAGCACATGTTATCCAAATTTCACAAGGGTGATCAACCTTTAACCTTGACATCTTTGTATATGTGACCTTTTATAATTATTTGAGGAAGGCAAATAGGCACA
This sequence comes from Tonatia bakeri, assembly GCA_004024845.1. Taxonomy (NCBI): domain Eukaryota; kingdom Metazoa; phylum Chordata; class Mammalia; order Chiroptera; family Phyllostomidae; genus Tonatia; species Tonatia bakeri. The sequence continues at coordinate 66,363 of PVIA01004164.1, forward strand.
CAAAAATGAAAGAAAAAAAACATTAAGGCAAGTGACTGACTGAGTCCATAGACCACAGAGTGATAGGGTGATCTTTTTCCTTGACGTGTGCAAAGCCAGGAGAATAAAGCCAGAGAGCCAAACTGCCACTAAGCACAACAGCAATGGCCCTCAGGCATCATAGTACAGAGACATAGTATGTTGAATTTACTTCTAGTTAAAGAATTTTCTAGGGATCAATGTAAACAGTTTTTATATTATGTATCCTGAAAAGTGACTTGGCATCTATGGACTCCATCAGGAGCCATTCCTGTAACTCAAATATGTTTAGATACACAGACCACAGGAAATGGAAGCTTGGGAGAAAGTATCACTGCATAGTGTGTAATGTGCAGATGTCATCAGAATATTGAAATACTATGTCAGATTAAAGATGACATTTCTTCTATCAAGAGATGGATTCTGTTTTTCATCTTCTTAAGTGTGGGCTTCCATGTGATGTTTTGACCAATGTGGTATGTTGTAAGTGGAGTTATACCAGGTCCAGTCCAGGTTATTAAGGAGCCTGGAATCACTGGGGTCCTGGGCTACCATGTACGAAGTTAGAGAATAAATGAAGAATCCTTGAGATTTGATGGGGAGGAAGAGGGCTCCATGCCTATGTTTCTAGCCACCCTTGCCAAGGCACCAGGGACATGAAGGTATCTCTCTTGAACAGTCCAGACCAGTGGAACTTATATTTGAATACCACTTAATGACCAGAATCAATGCCACATGGAAAAGAAGAACCACCCATAAGCCTTACTTGCTTAGTTATCTGGTCTAAAGCATCATAAGATATGAAAATTGTTTTCATCACTAAAATTTGGAGCAGTTTGTTACACAGAAATAAGCAATCATAAGAAATGCTAATCATGAATTTGCTTTGATTCCTTTCGTGTAATGTATTGCCTTTATTGGAAAAAAATATTTGTGCAAATTCTGAAACTAAGAATATTTGTTTTGGAACAGACAAGAATGACCAGGCAGACTAAGGGTAGAAACCAACAGAAGAAACATTCAAAGGCAAAATTAGAAAGAAGTCCTCAGCATTAAAAACAATAACAAAAATCTTATTGCTATGTGTGTTATTTATATTGATTGGAACTGACTGTCTAAAGAACACTGTCTCTATGTCATAACATTTTGTTTCTTTCAAATGACATACTAAGTTTATGGGATAATTAAAACTCATTGTAGAATTTGTTTTGTCCAACTGCTTACTTTTAAGTATAAACCACATTAAGACTTTCTAAAGGTCTCTCTTAGTTTGACTACTTTATGGAAATAAAGCATGAGACATAGAGAACTCCTGTTATATTTTAATCTAATTACCAATTAATGAAATTAATAATTTATCATTAGGAACCCATAGTAGAAGACAGTAAAATTTTGGCAATGGGATAAAATTACCAAAATAGTCTTCATTTTTTTTGTTCAAAAAACACCAATCCACAGCCAATAAAATTCTCACAGCTAAATGTTGAATATATTTTTTAAAGTTTAGAAGCAAAAACAATTCAGATAGCTTCCTCAGAAAATACAAAGATATTAAAGGTCCATTCAGAAATTGATAAAGATCAAAATACTGATTAGGCAGCAAAAGTTTTCATGTACCATCAAGGATTTTAATTGACTGAGTGTTCATATAAGATATTCATTAGGTGACTATTTTTATTACTTCAAGTGAACACAGTTAAAATTAAACTGAGGTAATCTTTCCGTTTCAGGATGGCTTATTCAGATTATTTGCACTTATGACCAAAACGGTCACCTTTATTCATTCACTAAATTAATGATGCTCATATTTTGTCCCTGCCACTTTTTCATGGCCTTAAATTGGAAATTAATCATTTCTAATTGACCCCCAAAGACATGTGTCAATTGCAGAAAGAAAGTTTAATATCTTGTGGTCTTGATGTAGGTAGGAGAAAACAGAGACATGAATCATACTTGATGGATTCTTATGAAAAATTCATTTAGAAACTTCACTCATCAAAACCCTATAGTTTTGGCCAGGAGGTCAGCTAACAGGGGAGGGAGTAGAAGTATGCTCTAGCAAGACAAGGGTACCTGAAGCTAAGGGAGTGCTGGCTAAGTGGAATGGCCAGCCTGGGCGCAGTCCATAGGCATGCAAGCTGTGTTCTACACATGACTGGAGGGGTGGTTGGTGGGGTGAAAACCCATCTATGCTCTGATTATCAGTCTGCACACAGAGACATGGGTCCCTTTGGCACAAAGACATGCCTTTTTCTTATAGGTATACTACAGGACTTGTCTTTATCGGATCCTCTCAATGATGATCTTTTTAAGATCAGTGGCCCCAGGTGCAGCTTTCAATAATTTTCCATCTCCATTTTTAGTTTGATCCAGACAGAAACAGGAATAGGGCAATTTGTAAGGCAAAAATACTTGGAGCCAGATGGATTTCATATTGATTCTTAAAGCTTTGTATAGGTTGAAAAAAGTTGTTTTAGTTAGCAGGTGGATATTCCTGGATGGAGTTAAGATCGATCTGTTAGTAAAAAGTGATGAGTAGGAGTTACATTGAGGTTTAGAAACCAAAACTGCTAAGAGGTTTAGGGTAAGAAATGGGACCAAGTTCAGCAAGAATGTTGGCATAGCATGGTCTGAAGTTGGAACTAATATATCGTGGCTCATTTCTCAGTTACTCAGATTGGATGGGGTTAAGTCGGCAATTTGTTTTTATTAAATGATGCTAAAAAGAGGATAAATATTGAAGCTAAAACCAGAATTTCTGGGCTGTTTTATTTAACTCATGCTTCAACATGCCTTAAAGATATGAGTTTACTGTCAATATAGTACTAGGAATAAGTATTAAAATATAAAAAAATTAGCCAGTATTGACTTATAATACTGTTTAAAGTACTCTTGATTCATATTTTTAACTATTAGTCAAATTTATACTTCTGTAAGCTGTGTAAAAATATAACCATTTCATATCTCCATAAGCATAAGAATTATTTTTATTTTTAATTATATTTTATTGATTATGCTATCACAGTTGACCTGATTTTTCCCTTTTTGCCCCCCTCCACCAAGCACTCCACACTCCCTCAGGTAATCTCCTAACTATTGTCCACATCCATGGGTCATGCACAGAAGTTCTTTGGATACTCCATTTCCTATACTATACTTTGTAACCCCATGGCCATTCTGCAACTACCAATTTGTCGTTTTTAATCCCTTCACCACTTCACCCATTTTGTCACACCCCCTCCCATCTGGTAACCATCAAAATGGTCTCTGTATTCATGATTCTCTCTCTGTTCTTCTTGTTAAGTTTGTTTATTTGTTTGTATTTTTAGATTCAGTTGTTGATAGATATTTATTGCCATTTTATTGTTCATAGCTTTGATCTTCTTTTTATTAAATAAGTACCTTTAACATTTCATATAATAATGATTTGGTGATGAACTTCTTTAGGTTTTTCTACTCTGGGAAAGTCCTTATCTGTTTTTTGATTCTAAATGCTATCTTTGCTGAGTAGAGCAATCTAGGCTATTGGTCCCTGCTTTTCATTACTTTGAATATGTCTTTCCAATCCCTTTTGGTCTGCAAAGTTTCTTTTGAGAAATCAGCTGACAGTCTTATGGGAGTTCCCCTGTAGGTAACTAAGTTTTTTTTTCTCTTACTGCTTTTAAGATTCTCTCTTTATCTTTAAACTTTGGCATTTTAATTATGATGTGTCTTGGAGCGAGCTTCTTTGCATCCATCTTTTTTGGAACTTTCTGTGTTTCCAGGACTTGCTTGTCTATTTCCTTCACCAAATTAGGGAAATTTTCTTTCATTATTTTTTCAAATACATTTCCAATTTCTTGCTCTTACTCTTCCATTCTGGTGTCCCTATGATGCAAATGTTGAACTTCTTGAAGTTGCCCCAGAGGCTGCTTATACTATGCTTATTTTTTTGGATTTTTTTATTGTTGTTCTGAATTTTTTTTTTTTTTTTTTGCTTCCTTATATTCCAAATCATTGATTTGATTCTTGGTTTCATCCACTCTACTGTTGTTTCCCTGTAAATTGTTCTTTATTTCAATTAGTGTATCCTTTGTTTCTTACTAGATCTTTTTCATGTTGCTGAGGTCCTCATTAAGTTCCTTGAGCATCCTTATACCCAGTGTTTTAAACTCTTCATGTGACAGATTGCTTATCTCCATTTCATTTAGCTCTCTTTCAGGAGTTTTGATCTATTCTTTCATTTGGGCCATGTTTCTTTGTCTCCTCATTTTGGCAGCCTCCCTGTGTTTGTTTCTATGTATTATGTAGAGCTGCTTTGACTAAGTGTCTTAGTAAGTCTGTGTTGTTGTTGTTTTACTTTTTTTATTGTTGTTCAAGTACAGTTGTCTCTATTTTCCCCCTACCACTCCACCACATCCCCAGCCATCCCCACCTCCTACCCTCAACCATACCCTCCTTTGGTTTAGTCCATGTGTCCTTTATACATATTCTTAAAAACCCTTTCCTCTTTCCCCCTATTATTCCCTCCCACCTCCCCTTTGGGTATTGTCAGTTTGTTCTTAATTTCACTGTTTCTGGTTATATTTTTCTTGCTTGTTTGTTTTGTTGATTAGGTTCCACTTTCAGTGTGTCCTAATGTAATGGGTGTCCTGTATGGTCCAGTGGCACAGTCTCCCTATTATCCAAGCTGGGTTCTTGAATTGTGCCCTTTATGTAGGCTAAGTACATCCTCCTCTCCTCTTGTAGTTGAGCTTTGATTGCTGTTGACAGGTCAATGGGAAGGATTTACCTAGGCTAGTCCACTTCAAGGATTGGCTTTGGCCACTTACTATTAACCTCTACTCTCTGTGGAGGATCAGCTGTGCAGAGGGAAGCTGGTGGTGCTCCAATGTGTTTTGTAGCTGTCTGCTGGGTGTGCTGGCCCTGGGTTTTCCTGGGTTTTGAAGGCTAAGGTTAGCACCCACTTGTATTTGCCCTGGGCCACCCTGCATGAGCTACAAAGCAATCTGAGATGGCTGCCATTTGTGCTGGGCTTGGGGGTTCCCAGGCAAAGCCAAGCTGTGAATCTAGACTGACTGCTGCTAGTGCTGGGCCTATGGCTCAGTGAAGCCAGTTGTTGCTTGTTTGAGAGATTCAGGAAGTTGTATAGCATGAGCCAAAACCAGCCATTCATATGGAAAAGCAACTTGGATAGACTTGTAAGTAAGGTAGGAAAGAGTTTCTAGGGGATCTACAAGCATGTCAAATAGTGTTAGCCAGGTTGATGGAGTCTCAGATATGGCACCAGTTATTGGCTCTGTGTCTCAGTCTGGATGGATATGGTTTCTTTAATTGTGTAGTTGTCAAACTTCCATTCAACTTGATTTCTGGTGGTTCTGAGTTATGGTTGTTCTAAATTTTTGTTGTAATTTTGATGTGGTTGGGAGAAGTGGTAAGCCATTTCTGCTTATGTTGCCATTTTGATTGAAAGAAAAATTATCATTTTTAAAAACAAACTCTATAAATCTAGAATCTAAGAATTACATCTAATTTATTTTTATTCAATATAAATTTTTTATTTGTAATGAGTTGAACTTTTTGTTTTCTTTCCAATATTTCTACTTTATGTCATGCATGTGCATGTTATTGTAGCATTTATTTTTTAAATTACATGAAATGTAGATCACTGACCCCCAGAAATATCACTGAAGCGGAAAGATCCAAACCTGAGGTTCTCCGTCTCTCTGGAATTTCTAAAGCAAACAAACTATTTTCTAGTTTCATGTTTATCAGCTCCAGTCATCATATTATTAATGTAGTGGAACAATATGACATTTTCAGAATGTTAAAGTGAGGAAGATCTTTGTGGATGAGATTGTGGTAGAATCCAGGGGAATTTATGTGACTCTGAGCCTACACTATGAAGGTATTCCATTGGACCTACCAAGTAAAAACCATATGCCTCTGGAAGTTCTTGTAGATTAGTATAGTGAAAAATATATTAGCCAATCACTAGCTGCATAGCATCTGCCTGAGTCTATGCTGATTTGCTCCTATACAGATAGTGCATTTGGAATAGTGGCTTCAACCGAAGTCATCTCCTAATTAGCTTTACTATACTCCACAGACTTTCTCCAAGATGCCATCTTTCTTCTCAGAAACCAAACAGTTTAGTTAGAGGAGAATGTGATTTGGCCTGCACCATAGTCTGCAGACCTCTCCTTCATTGGGCTGATGCTCATCTCTTTTATTCTGATGATTGATGCATCACTGATGCTCTTAATGCATAATGTGCCCACCTTGTTATTTTGAGGGTTACATGTTGCTACTTGGCCTGTGCTGTCCAGAACCCATAATATCCATCAGAGGGATTGAAAGTAGAGGGATTATCTCAATAATGATATTCTGTTGGGGGTGTTCTACCTCCAGGGCCACCCTGGCTGCCACAGATGAGGAAAAGTCTACCAAGATATGATCTGCTTGGGGAGGAAAAGTGGCCAATCTCTCAAAGGAGAAGGGCCAAGAACCTGCTCCTCAATGGGCTTTTATTGGGTTCAGTTTGCATAGGAATACAGGTAAAGCTCATCAATCATTGCCAGGCAGCAATGATCAAACAATAGATAACATTCAAAGAAGTATGAGGGCTTATTCTGAGTCAGGGTCAGATAGCTAAAGGGCCATTAAACTTTGGGGAAACAAACTGATTTTATGCTTGGACCCTTATCATTTAAATTGAGGGTATTAGCAAAGTAAGTTTCACAAGATTTTATGCGTTCTTTCTTAGACCTGATCACCTTGGGGAACCCACCCTTTCCAGCACAAGGCTGCACCCACCTCGGGCATTGTTTCAGGCTTAAGTAGGGCAGGGGAAGTAAGGCAACCAGGAGTTTAGGAAACTTCTTGCAGACAGAATGAGGACTCAGGCTATGTCAAAGCCAAGGAGTGAGGGTCCATCACCTATTTTTTCTATAGACCCCAAGTGCATCCCTGAGGACCCCTTCATGACCATGTCTGTCTTAGGTTGTTCCCTTTTGAGGAATCTTACCCATCATTGGCTAACCAGTCATCCACCCAGGGTCAAGCTGGGTGAAGTAAAAGGGGACAGAGATGATGCCCCTGCTAGGGAGATAAGATCTGTCTCTTTAGTGGCTTATGGTCCCAAGGTCTCTTTACTCAGCCTTAGCCATGGGGGTTACAGTTTCTGAAAGCAGGCAGGGTAGTTCCCAACAGTATTCCAATAACCATCTCTGGTTTATAAAAGAAATTAGCAATCAACAATAGAAATGCTCAACTCGCTAATGTATTTCTTCATGTCTTAGTAAAATTAGTATGTCCTGTATTCTCTGGAAGATGTATTCAGGGTTAGTGTGCAAGCCACATATGATAAATCCATGCCAACATTCCTATATCCTTAAGAATTTGATTGTTTTTCTTTATCTTTTAATAATTTTCTGTATTTACATGATTTCAATTGTGGCAAAATACATACAAAATTTACCATCTTAATCACTTTAACTTTATTTTTCAATCATAATTTACATTCAACACTATTTTGTATTAGTTTCAGATGTATAGCATAGTGGCCGATCATATATTTTACACAGTGATTCCCTCTGATATTTCAAGTACCACCTGGCACCATACATAGTTATTACAATATTATTGTCCATACTCCCCATTCCTGTAACAGTTTTGTGACTACCAATTAGTACTATTTATTTATTTATTTACTTACTTACTTATTTCTTATTTATTTAATTTCCTCACCTGAAGCTTTAATTGCTTTTGAGAGACAGAGAAACATTGATGTGAAAGAGAAACATCAACTGGGTGCCTTTTCATATGTACTCTGACAAGGATCAAACCCACAGTGTGGCGCCTGGGCATGTGCTGTGATCAAGAATCAAATTGGGAACCTTTTGGTCTATGGGACAATGATGCCCCAATCAAGTGAGCCACACTGGTCAGGGCCCAAGTTAGTACTTCTTAATCCCTTTGCCTTTTCACCATGCTCCTCAACCATCATCAGTCTGTTCTCTATTTCCATAAGTGTCTTTCTGTTTTGTTTGTTTGTTTGTTTTGTTTTTTAGATCCACATATAAGTTAAATTATATGGTATTTGTCTTTTTCTGTCTGATGTATTTCACTTAGCACAATACCCTTTAGGCCCATCCTTACTATCACAATGGTAGGATAATATTCTTTTCTATAGGCAAGTAATATTCCCTTACATATTCTCCTATATGTACCACCACATTTTTATAGACCACTCTATTGATAGTCATTTGGGTTGCTTCCATATTTTGGCTATTGTAAAAAATGCTACAATGAACATAGGGATGCATATGTCTTTTCTTATTAGTGTTTTAGGTTTCTTCAGATATGTACCCAGAGTAGAATTACTGAGTCATAAGGTAGTTCCCATCCTTAATTCTTTGAGGTAGTTCCCTACTGATTTCAACATGGTTGCACAAAAAGAGCACGAGGGTTCCCTTGTCTCCACATCCTCTCCAGCATTTGTTTGTTGATATATTGATAGTAGCCTTTCTGACAGGTGGTTTTAATTTGTATTATTTGCATTTCTTTGATGATTAGTGATGTTGAGCATCTTTAATTTTTATTTCTTTTGGTCATCTGTATGTCCTCTTTGGAGAATTAGACTTTAATTCTTACAAAATTTATTTCTTTTGTCCTTAAGACTTCTTAATTTTTTTATCATGTTATTCCTGAGAGTTTGGTAATACTAATCTCACTTATTGTAGACCATAAATGAATTCAAATTCCAGTCAAACAACCAAGTAAGCTGGTAGTGCCACCTTCAACTCCACAACCTAATATCTTTAATCTAGAATGTCTAGTAAGTACATCAGTATCAATAAGATATTAGTAATGATATCTATCTGAGAAATATATGAGATAGCAAACAGATATCTGAAAAGCTCTCCAGTTCCCAGACAAGGACTTTAGATGAATGTGATAGGATATGATCTTGGTGTTTTCTTCCTATCAGTATTTCAGTGAAGTTACTGGAGTATTTGTCATCACTACCATGGCCATAATAGTCAAGTGCAGCAGCCACTTGCATCCCAAGACACTTGCTTCAGTTTGAACATGATCACAATCACTGAGAGTGGGCAGAGTCATTAATGAGGATTCCACTGCATTTCGTGGATTTGGGGAATCCCATTTTCCATTGGAAAGAATCTGGATCATGAGCTCAAAGAGAAGACTACCACCAAGCCAAGACTAAAATTCCATTTTTGAGAGTATCTCCTGGAACCACTCCCAACACAAATTCTGCTGTCAGAAGACAGAAATAGCACTATTCAGAATAGAAACAATTTAATATAAAGAATATAAAAACAATTTAATATAAAGACTTATTAACTTCAAAAGGGGAATTACAGTTTAGCATTACAGAAAGCTATTAGTTTTCCATGGTTGCTCTAACAAATCACCATAAACTTAAAGACTTAAAACAATAAAAATTTACTGTTACAGTTCTGTTTGTCAGAAGTCTGACATGTTTCATTGAGCTAAAATAAAAATATCAGGAGGGCTCTCTTCCCTAGCTGAGAATTTATTCCTTTTACTTCTCCAGCTTCTAGAGACACATACTCTGCTTCATTGACTCCCTTCCTTACCTGCAAGAGCTAGTCATGGCTTAACCCTTCTCATCTTGCACTTTGTCTGGCCCTTTTTTTCACCATCATATCTTTCTCTGACTACAGTTGGGAAAGTTTCTCTGGTTTGAAAGACTCATGTAATTAGATAGGGCACACCCAGATAATCCAGATAATCTCCCCATCTCAAAACTGATAACCCTAATCACACATCTGTAAATTTCCTTTTCCTGTTAAATGTGGCAAATTCACTAGTTGCAGGGATTAGGGATAGACATCTTTGAGAGGGATATTTTTCTCCTGCCACAAGAACTCTGAAGAATCCCAAAATAGCATAATTTGGGAGCAACTAGTACTTCTCTAACTAAGGTGGAGTGCTCAAGGAAGAAACATACTTTGAGAAGGCCTTCCTTCAAGGTTCAGATTTAGACCTCATGGGTGAAGGTCCAACTGTGTAGATATTAAGTAATTTCAAACTTTCATGTTTTCTTTGTCTAGTGGTCAAGATGAAAAATGGACACATGAATGAGAAGAAAACATTGAATAGTATTTATGTGCTGAAGAAAATGCAAAATTATGAAGTGATAAAATGTTATTGGGAGAGGTAACTAATTTAAATTTGTTGGTGAAGAAGAAATCTCTTTTAAAAAGTCCTATTAGCAGATACCTTATTGGTATTTAGAAGCCAGCTTTGTAAAAATGTGTAGACAGAGAAATGCAAAGCTTCCCTTTCCCTGGTAGGATAAATAAAAACTAGAGCACTATGGGGGCTATAGGTCTAGATCTTGGTGAGTGGGAAGTAAAAGCGAAGGACATAATGTTGAAGAAGAAGCAGGCATCAGCAACTGTAGGGCTCTGTAACCCAGGAGACAATGATAAAAGTTTTGATTTTTTTTTATATCAAAGTAAGATGAAAAGCAATTATAACAAGTTTCAGCAAGGTAGTAACATGACCTGATTTACATGAAATAAAAATTATTCTTATTACTATATGGAAAATAGGTTGTCTTTTTTATTCATCTGTCTGTCCTTGAAATGTGGTAGGTGCTTTATAAAGAAAGTCCTTTGAATAAATGAAAGAATGAATGAATAAATAAAATATATCAATGGAATAAATCTGTTTCTTTAAAGGGAATTGTAGTAGGTAAAAGTAAAGGGCCTACTGGCACACAAATGTGTAAAGTATCCTTCTAGGCAAGACAAATCTTCCATGGTGATGACAGGGACAGGGGAATTAATCCAATTTGTAAGCTGGCTCTACTCTAAATGTCTAAGTGGAGCACAAAAGAGTGAGCATCTATGTGCCTTTTCCCAAAAGAACTTAGAAAATACATTAACAGCAGCATGCTCATGATCATTGTGCACTTTTATGGAAATCTGTAATCCTCAAGAGTGCATAAGAAGTACTGAGACTTAAGACTGTAAGGGTGGAGAGAAATGTTGGCAGCGCCAATAAGAGAAGAGCTTTTGTGTACTCAGCATTTGCAACAGACAATTGTCAACATTCAAGGTCTTGGAACTCAAATATTTGGCATGATAGTTACAATTATTAATATAAAATTCAGTCCTGGCTGGTGTGGCTTAGTAGACTGAGTGCTGGTCTGTGAAGCAAGGGGTTGCTGGTTCAATTCCCAGTCAGGGTTCATGCCTGGGTTGCAGGTCAGGTCCCTAGTGCAGGGCACAGTAGAGGCAACCACACATTGATGTTTCTCTCCCTCTCATTCTCCCTCCTTTCCCTTATAAAAATAAATGACTACAATTAAAAAAATGAAGTTAATAGTAAAAGAAATAATGAATAAGAAGGAATAACACTTAGGAAAAACATGCTTTAAACTCAGGAGACATGATGAATCTCTAATCAGTTGAATAGAGTATATAACCTGTGTGTTAAGGTAAATACTGTAGATATGGAGTGGCTAACAGATTTCAACAGTAAAAATGTTATGTGTAGGTGAAACTAAAGACAAATTTATGGTATAAATACTTTCTTTCCAACATTAATTTTATAAAAATACACTTGTATTCCCTGGCAGAGTTTTCCTTTAGCTTTAAGGATATGCCTGGTCTTTGTTATTGTCTTTATCCAAAGCTTAATATTTTGAAAAACTCAACTGTATACCTACCTATCACAGAATCATGTATTCAACAGAAAGAACCTAAACACATATTCCTTAATCTGAGTGGAATTTCACTTAATAAGTACAATTGCAAGAATATGTTTTTCCCACAGTGACAATAAAGAAAGGAAAAATGCAGGTGCTAAAATAATCTTCCCCTAGATTCAAATAGCTATATATTTACTACTCAAAAATACTGCCCCCACAAATTTTCCAGAGCAAGTATTATAATGCTCTCAGGAAGTATAGGCTATCCACAGGACAACATTTCTTAGTTCTTCAAGAAAATAGACATTAATGGAATACAATAGCTGCTAATGGGCTATTGAATAGGCTAGAAAGGAAACTAGACTGGAGTGATACATGCCAATTAGCAAGTTCTTCAAGCAGTCACCAGGTGAAGCATTGGTTGTTTGGACATCAATAGAAGCAGCCCTAAAGGAGGACTCAACTCTGAAATAGGCCACACCTGAATTTCTACCTGATAAGAGATTTCATGTTGTGTAATCAATGTACAATTAGTATAATGTATGGCAGGAAACACTTTCATCAAAAACAAAACAAAACCTTTTTAAGATGCTGAACATAATTATTTTACTAGAATTTGACTGGAAAAACTAAAAGTTATTTCCCAAGTGAAGAATAAAACACAACCCTTAAGGAGGGTGAAAGGAGTTTCAGAACATCTGAAACTCTAAGTTTGATGAAGCAATAAAAATTCTCAAAAAAAAAAAGCCATCTAACTTCATATTTGCATATGAACTGTGACCAATGATTCACGCTGAAAACAATATGAAGGTGAACTTACAGTTGAGCTCAGGGTCTGCATAGCATGGTGTAAATGAATCAAACAATACACAATAAATTTCATGGACAGTTAAGTTTTAGTTCTAGAGGTGTAAATCACAGGTGGGCTCTCATTACAGAGAGATATATTGTTGGGATGATAAAAACAGTGAAGTAAAAAAGTCTTATTCTGCCTTAAGTATCTGAGCTCCAGAAGAAAGAGAAACTCAGCAGGGGAGATAATAAGTAGAGATAGGAACAGAAAAGAACTAATCTCAGTGCCAAAAATAAAAGGAAGATTCAAAGCTAAACCACCTGTGCGGCCTCTCTGAATGATCTCCGGATAAAATGAATCAATTCAACTTCCAATTTGTGACCCAGCTGTAGAAATGGGTCTAGAAAAATAAAAAAGGATTGGTAGGGGGAAGGGGTAGGAGAGCCTTCTGGGTAGTTGTTTGATTGAGCTCAACCAAATTCCATCAGAGAGAAAAAATAAAAGTTTTACTGTGTTTTGGTAGGACATGTATGGATTTTAATTCTGTCAGAATGCATATGCTCATTTTGGCAAGGAGTGGAGTCAAAAAGACCATGTTACTTAACACATTTAATCTGTATTTATTAAACATTCAACTTGATTTATTTCATTGGTCTAAAGAGCCAGGCATTCAGAATTCATAAAGTTGAGCAAGTAAAATCAAATAATTGGAATTATAGATATACTTTGTATTTCGAAGACTCAAATGCACTTTCAAAGCCTAAATAAGCCTATGTGAAACCATTTAATGGAAAAACATTATACAACTAGTTAATGTAAGGTTTTATTGTCATTTAAAATCCCCCTGTTTCTCTACTTCCTCAGGAAAAACTAACATTTCAGTAAAAAGTTTGTGGGTCTATAATGTCCTGAATCTACTTAAAAATTACCTTTTAGTAAATCTGGAAGTAAACAATAAAATGTGTTTCTTAAGCTGATAAGAGATAAATAGCCCGATAATTCCATGCATTATTCTTTCTATTATTAAAAATTACATTGAAGTATTGGTAAGAAATTTTTGCCCTTCTTTTTAGTAAGATTTTTTTTATCTAAAGATGCACCTTCATTAAAACAGAAAACAAAAAAACTTATCTTTCAGACTTTCCTCAATGCCTATGGATTACGAAAAATATACAGGGCACATTAATTGAATAGTTAAAAACCAGTTTATATTAAATTGTATGTTCACTTAAAATAGAAAGGTAAAAGTAAAAAAATGAATAGGGGTTATTTTTGATAAAAAATAGTATGACCAAAAATACATGATCAAAGTATTCATTTTGATCATGTCCATAGAGATTGAGGATTCGGGCTCTGCAGAACAACTTCCTAGCTTTATCAGGGATGTCTGCATATGTGCTTAATGTTGAAACAGTTTACATTTTTTAAGTTACACATAACCATTCAAGAGGTGGTCATGATCAGGAAAAATGTCAAGACAATATAAATTTTGTGCATATGTATATTATAATACTTGACTTTAAAATATTTTTATTTATTTATTTTTAGAGAGGGGGAGAGGAGAGGGAAACATTGATGTGTGAAAAATACCACTCACATGCTCTAATACTTGGCTTTTAATATTTAGTTAATTTGGTGGAAACAATATTATTAGTGGTGGTGGTATTGCCACTAGTTGGCATATTCATTCATAGACAAATGTTAGTTTCCAGCCCTGCTCCTGTTTAGTTACATAAACTTGATGAAATTACCACACAGGTAAGCTTCAGTTGCCTTACCTACAAAATGAAGATGTAAATGTAAATGTAAATGTGGAACAAAACATAAAGTCTTAGGTATTTGAAAAGACACTCATATTTATTCTCATTAATAACATTGTTTCGATTGTAATAATTGATTAACAGCCATATACATTAATTGAAGTATAATGGGTGTTATTAGATATCACAGAGCCGGCACACCTGTTCTTATCAACTATTTTGGGATAGATAGTTAAAACTAACATCAGAGAAAAGAAAAAATTATATCATTTGGATGGAATTGTATTTACACAATTTTGTGCCTGGATGAAGCAGTCAGCATGCATGTCAACCTACGGAAAGTGGTAGAGCCTTACCTAATTAATGAATGCCTTACTAATTTAAAATGCTTCATTAGAAGAAGTTTTGTAAATTATATGCAAGAATAGCAGGGTTGCTAAGGCATAAATTTAATAAACTAACAAAAACAACTTGCTAAGGTTATTAATGAGATGCTCATTCAAGAATTCTTCAGTGACTTGTCTACAGGAGCTTTAGAAGACTTAAGTGAGTTTCCTCACACTGTTGTTTTGTCTTTACCTGCCAGGAGGCACATGCAGGATATAAAGAAAACATGAGAACATGAGTAGTTTTTATTTTAGTTCACATTAAAACTAAATTATTCAAAAAGCATGATAAAAACCAGTATCAGTTAGGAAGACCATTTCTGTACTCAGACTAGAATTATGTCAACCATATTTGACTTGGCTTGGCTGATGTGATTTTTTTGAATATTAGCATATGATTTCAAAACATTTGTAAACCTGGCAATGAATTTGCCAAAGTGAATGCCATTGCATTAAAATTTTATTTAAGAATATATGTATATCAAACCTGAACTCTCTATCTGGAACTTTGCTAAACCTTCCAATGCATCAGTGAATTGGACACATTATCTTCTTCCCTATCAAGTAGAGAAGACAAACAAAGAATCAAAAATTATAATATGAACACTTCAACATCCTAGCAGACAGTGCATGCATTGTCTAACAATTTGTTCATCAAAAGAAATTTCTCTGTAAGAACTTTAGGAAAAAGAACTGGTTAAAACCTGAGATATTGTTCACCATGAGCACATTGAACCTTAAACCTGATTTACTGCTGTAAAACACTAAGTCATCTGGACATTCTTCTCAAGTCTAGATTTCACCCTTGTAATTTTGGGGAATGAAACAGTACAGATGTCACAACCACTTCACTGGAATGTACATGGCATGTGAAATGGTTCTGCTGTTATGGGCTTAGTTTCTGTTAATAGGATAAACTAAGATGGTGCAGTTCATTAGTGTCCATATTTTTAAAAATAAACTTAATTTTAAATATAGTATACTTACAAAAGTGTGCATGAATAATGTGTAGAGCTAGGTGTATCATTATAAAGCAAACTCCAATTTCACCATCTCCCTGGCCAAGGTAGACAGACTATCATCATGTCAGAAACCTCTACCATGACCTTTTGTGGTCATCACTTTCATTTATCTTCTTAGAGGTGACAATATTCTTCTAAAACTACCTGCTTTTGTTCAATGTCAGGTTTGTGAGATTTATAATTATTATTGTGTATAGCAGTAAATTATTTGTTTCCATTGCTATTGAATAATTCATTGTATTAATATATTCCAAAATATTATTCATTCTCCTGTTGCTCATATTTGATGTGTCCAGTTTTGGCTTATTATGAAAAATGGCCATCTGAACACTATTGTATATGACATTTAAAGGACACATACATGCATTTATTCTTGGATATATTTTCAAACATGGAATTTCTCTCTGTAAAATGTATTCATGTTACAGGTTGGCAATAACATCACTTTTGGCTTGTTCCACAGTTTACATGTTGCTTTTCCATAAACACAAGGTCTATCTCTTTAAATTAAATATTTTGTTAAATTAATAGACAATTTTTTTCAATATATTATTTATTTATTTTTAGAGATGGAGAAGGGAGTGAAAAAGACAGGGGTAGAAATATCAGTGTGTAGTTACCGCTCGAGCACCCTCTACTGGGGATCTGGCCTGCAACCCAGACATGTTCCCTCACTGTGCATCTAACCAGTGACCCTTTAGTTCACAGACCAGCACTCAATCCACTGAACCACACCAGCCAGGGCAAGTCTTTCATTATTTATTTTATTCTGGAAATGTAATCTAAATATTTGTCATAATTTTGCCAATTTTTATATCTGTAGCATATATCTAAAGCAATAAGGTTACTTGATTTTAACCTTTGAAGCACAGCAGGTTTCATGGCACAGAGATAGGAAAATAATCTAAAAATAGTTAAAGTGGTCAATTTTGCTATATTTTACCACAATAAAAAACCCCTGAGGTAACAGAAAAAAATCTTTGTAAAGCTGAATTGGATTCCTCCTTAGTATTAATTATAGGATATTTGTAGTTTAGGCTGAGTTAGCATAACATACATGCCATTTTAGAAATGAAAGAATTGTTCCTTCATAGGTTTAAGAATATATAAGGAAATATCGTGGTGGCATTTCATAAAGGGTAACCACACTGGACATCTTTATGTAGTGTGACATCTTAAGTTTAGTGTCAATGCATCTTCTTTTCTGGAACATTTCCATTTCATGGGTCTTTCTGTTTTTGTTTGAAAAAGACTAGGTAAACTTACTAATTAGAGTGATGCTGAAAGAAGTTTAAAATTTGCATTTGTTGTATTCCGTTCTTGTTCCTTTAGGGATCCTTTGCACACAGATACATACTTTTTCCATTTTTTTTCCTCCTACTTCTCAGAAATCCAAGGGTTCTTTGTGTGTAGTGTAGCTTGCTCCAGAAACACCGGTATCCACTTCCTGGTTTTCTGGCTGTGTATCTGCACAATGCTTCAACCCCCAGTAACATATTTCTCCACTGTACATTATAGCCAGCAAACAGATGTCACTGAATATTCCTTCACTCAGTAACATAGCTGTGTCTAGGTCTTAGAAAGAAACTCCTTCATTTAATTGGGTAGGACACCAATAATTTAGCATCTGCAGCAAGTAATTGATTGCATCAACAAGGTACTCTTTAAGCAAACTAGGTTTTCTCATGAGCCACTCTCTCCTTTTGGTCAGAGAATGACAATATATGTAAAACAGGGCTCCTCATCACCAAGAGAGATATTCCAGGAGCTCATCCCAAGCAAATTGCAGTGTTTGGGGTTCATATTATTTTCTTTAACTAAAAGGTCTGGTTCTGAAAGGAAAGTGATCAGCTCTTTCACTTTCTGCAAAGACTCTTCAGTGAAATCTTCATCTACTAGCTTGTTCCCCTCAAAGAATGTCATGTCTAAAATAGCCTGTGTGTAAAGTTTGAGAAGGTTTGATGGATTTGAGCAATCTTTGTCTTCTCCACACAAGAGTTTCAATTTTTCTAGAGTGGCAAAGGCCCAAATTAAAAAGTGATCATAAACCAAAAAAGAGGTCAGCTTCTGGGCATTCTGTGGGTCTTGAAGAACATGCTCTGTTTTCACTGGCTGCCTCGCTGAGCTGTTGTATGTGGGCCTGGGCCAGGTCTCTGAGCTGCTCCATTCATCTCACTATGCTGGAGCCTGCAGCCTCCATGGCCACAAGGGGAGAGCATGCCACTAATAGACAATTTTTTTAAAGAGCATGTTCAGATTTACAGAAAAGTTGAGTGGAAAGCACAGAGTTCCCATTCATGATCTAATTTAATATTATCCAACTTCACAATTGTCCTTCATATTTAATATTTTAAAACAATGTACAGTGATGCATTGTAGAATTATATACCTGAGAGCTATATAATTTTAATAACCAATGTCACCCCAATAAATTTTTTAAAATTATTTTATTATTGTTCAATTACAGTTGTCCATATTTTCTCCCCTGCCCAAACCCACCTACCTCCCTTGCTTCCACCCTCCCCCTTGGTTTAGTTCATGTGTCCTCTATAGTAATTCCTGAAAACCTTTATTCCCACTGTCCACTCTCCCCTCCCCTCTGGCTATTGTTAGATTGTTCTTAATTTCAATGACTCTCGTTATATTTCATTTGCTTTTTTCTTTTGTTGATTGTGTTCCATTTAAAGTGAGATCATAATGGTACTTGTCCCTCACCGCCTGGCTTATTTCACTTAGCACAGTGCTTTCCAGTAACTTTTAAAAATTTTTGCTTATCCCCAAATCAAGAAATAGTTGTCTCTAATTTAGAATATGTTCAGATGTTTTAACTGGAGCACTTTTGTTTTAACTTTTAAATCTAGATAAAAAATCCACATATAATACTTAGCACTATATATTTCACATTTATTTGCAAGGTGACTATTACCATCAGTCAAGTATCTATATAGGATTGAATATATATATATACATGTATATATTTGTGTGTGTGTG
The DNA here is from genome assembly GCA_004024845.1 of Tonatia bakeri. NCBI lineage: Eukaryota > Metazoa > Chordata > Mammalia > Chiroptera > Phyllostomidae > Tonatia > Tonatia bakeri. Next base: position 85,022 of record PVIA01004164.1, read on the forward strand.
TGTGTGTGTATAGGTGTATATATATATAACATGCCTAATACATACTATATGTATGGAATTATTGAAAGTAAAAATATTTTTTGAGTGATAATATACCAAAATACTTTAGAAATGATTAAAAAACAGGGAGGATGAACTAGATTGTAACACATTTCTACTCTATTTATAATGTTTTATATGTTAAGCTTGATGGTACCTACACCAGTGATTTTTTATTTGTCTTTATATTTTTTAAGATCCTAAGCATTTACTAATAATTCAAGGAATCAGGATAAATGTGTCATAAAAGCACATTAAATTTTGAATTGATTTGGTTCGTTTTCTAGAGTCACGTATTACATTCTGTCGGAGATGCAGAGCACATCTGGTCAATCAATCTTTTCAGTAGCTAAGCAAATTTTATTATGCCCCAGAACTTGAAGAGTGAAGGGTTCTGTTTCACTAATTTGGGGCTACTTATGCTATCCATTTTGTTTAATTTATGTTACATCTTTCATTATCACATAAATTAACTACTGACAATTCTGAGCATTTAAGCTCAGGACAGAAGGCTTTAAGGTCAGTAAATTTAACAGAAATAGTCTATGTAACACTTTTGCTAGGTAATCTCAGACACGCTGTGGAACAAACAGTGGGTGAGAGTCTCTAGCTGTCCCATATGAATAAAGGCTAATACGTGCACTACCCAAAAATATAAGATTATGTTACCTAAAATGGTTGTTTATAAACATGTGTCCCTATCAGTTTCATCTTCAGATATTTCACATTTTATTGGTTGAAACTGTTAAGAAAGTAAATGTGTTATTCAGTAAAATGTATAACATTTTATTTTATTATATAAACATCTGTATTTTAGAAGAAAATCAGAATAAGCACTTTTTATGGGTTAGCTTAGCTCATCTTTTTAGCACTACTATGAAATAGATGTTTTTATTTACTTTTTATAGAAGAGGAAACTAATTTGCAAAGAACACTTTAATAAATTGAGTTTACATAGACTGTAAATGCATAGGTATTAACAGAACTGTTTATTTTCTTCCTTATAAAATTATAACATACAGAACACAGTACAGAAACCCCAAAACCATGAGTGTGGATATCAATAAGTTTTCACAAATTTAATTTAAAGTTTACTGTCATCACAATCAGGAACTTTTTTTTTCACATTTTTTATTGTTCAAGTACAGTTGTTTCCATTTTTTCCCCACAACTACCCACCACCCCAGCCATCCCCACTTCCCATCTCTGATCCTATCCCTCTTTGGTTTTTTCCATGTGTCCTTTATACATGTTCCTGAAAACCCTTCCCATTTCCCCGTTATCCCCTCTAACCACCCCTATGTCAGTTTGTTCTTAATTTCAATGTCTCTGGTTATATGTTGCTTTCTTGTTTGATTTGTTGATTAGGTTCCACTTATAGATGAGATCATGTGGCAAAAAAAAAAAAGAAATAGATTTTGCTAAGAATGCATGAATTTTTTTATGAACTGTCAAAGTTTTTACTTCACCCACTGCCAAGAGTATACTCTAGTGATTTCTATTATTTTGGGATTAATGACTTTTCTATTATTGATATTTATATAAATGGAATCATGAAATCCACATTATTTAGTGCCTTTTTGCTCAGAAAAATGTCTGTGAGATTCATTCATGTGATATGTATCAGCAGCCTAATAATTCTTGTTGCTCTATTTAGTTTTATGGATAAGATGAAACTTCTATTTTTATTGATAGACATTTCTATTGTGTACATTTTAGTTTTATGAATAATGCTATAAAAAGCATTCTTTAAATGTCTCTGCTATGTATAAGTTTGAACATCTTGTGGACATACAAAAAGGAAGGGGAATTTTTGTGTCATGGGGTATACTATGATCAGTTTATGTAAGTAATAAAAATAAGTTCCAAAATGATTGTTTTTATTTATTATTCCTCCAGATATTATAAAATTTGCTTCACTACCTTGTAAAAACAATATTGACAGTCTTTTTTGTTTTAGTCTTTTTGGTGACATTTCTTTATATTTTCACTTTCGATTTTATTAATAACTAAAGAAATTGAGAACCTTTTGAATGTTTTATTGTGAAATGATAGCTCAAATTTTGCTTTTGTTTCTAGTTTTATTAGTATTTCAGACTTTCTGTTTAATTTGTAGTCCTTTATATCTTGGTTATTAGGGCTTAAATAAGTGTAGTAGGAATTAGACACACATGTATATTAGGGACTTATATGTTACGTAATATGTATTGTAAATATATCATGCATATATAATACATAAAACCACATATTATCAAACATGTTATTAAATTATAATAAATGTAGAATTATATAAATAATTTTACATGTATTATATATCCCCTTCTCTCAGGCTATGGCTTACTTTATCACTGTCTTAATGCTGTCCTCTGATGAAAAAAGTTTTTAATTCTAAAAATGTCCAATTTGTTGGTCACTTTTTTTATGATTAGTCCAAATTATAACCTGTTGAAGAATTCTTTGCTTATGCTAAGATCACAAAATTATTTTTTTGCATTTATTCTAAACATTGTTTTTTTATGCTTTGAATTGCATCATTTAGGATTTTCCAGTAGAATTTAGGGCCAGGTGGGTTGTGTACTCTCAGATAGGAGAGCTTGGCTTTACTAAGCAAAGTCTGTTTCTTCAAGAGTTTAGCTTCTTCCAGCTGGTAACCTGACTACATAGTCACAACAATGTAGAAAACCAAGAAAAAGAGTTTGGGAAAGACTACAAAATGAGCACAAAGGACAAGGATGTGAGCAGACAATACCTGGGGCTGGTAATATACATAATTTACCATGATTTAGTCATAGACCCTAATTATTTCCTTTTCTACCAAATATAATATGAAAGAAACTTAAAAAATCATTATCTTCTAAGATATTCAAACAAACTATCCAATCACAGTATCAGTCTCAAAGATCTGACGCCTATATCAGGTCCAAATGGGTCCCCTTGAAAGTTAATTTTCTTTATCTGGACACCTATAAAGTAAAAGATAAATTATCTGTTTTCCACACAATTAATGTGCAGTGGTTTTATGATTTAACTCCACAAGACACTACCGTTCACAAAGGTCAAGGATTGCAATTGTATAGCATTATTCTGCAGCAGTTCTGAAAGTCAGGTGTCTTAAATTTTCCAGGTTCCACTACTGTGGGGTTGGGGTATTTCTTGATTTAAGCTTTATTTCTGCCCCTGAGAATGACTCCAAGTCCATTGTTCTCCAAGGTCCTTGAGTGAGCTCTCTGAGAATCATTCCTGTTCTATCACAATGAGCTGGCTGTTTCAAGGGTGTATCCATAGTCAAAACTTGTCAAATTGTCTATTAAAATATGTCCAGTACATTGTATATCCATTATATGTCATTAAAGGGAATCATTAAGTAGTTGGGAAAAAATAAATGAACTACCACAATACATAATAAATGTATGAATCATGGAAACAGAATGAAGTCTGTAAAAATGGAAATCCATGTGTCTCTGTGCCCTTTGTATGTCCTCCTTGGAGAAGTGTCTGTTCAAGTCCTTTGCTTATTTTTCAATTGGGTTGTTCATCTACCTGGAGTGGAGTCATGTGAGGTCTTTATATATTTTGTAGATCAAACCCTTGTCTGAGGTATCATTGGCAAATACATTTTCCCATAATGTTGGTTCTCTTTTCATTTTAATCCTGTTTTCTTTAGCCATGCAGAAGTTTTTATTTTGATGAAATCACATTTGTTTATTCTTTCCTTTATGTCCCTTGCTCTAGGGGACATTTCAGTGAAAATATTGCTGTGTGGAATATCTGAGATTTTCCTGCCTATCTTCTTTTCTAGGACTGTGGTGTCACAACTTATATTTAAAACTTTTATCAGCTTGAATTAGTTTTGTGCATGGTGTAAGTTAGTGATCAAGTTTCATTTTTTTGCATGTGACTGTCCAGATCTCCCAACACCATTTGTTGAGGAGGCTATTTTTACTCCATCTTATGCTTCTGCCTCTTTTTCCACTGCTGGGATTATACCCTAAGAATCCCTAAATACCAGTTCAAAAGAACCTATGCACCCCAATGTTCATAGCAGCACAATTTACAATAGCCAAGTGTTGGAGGCAACCTAAGTGCCGATCACTAAATGAATGAATCAACAAACTATGGTACATTTATAAGATGGCATACTACGCTGCAGGAAAAAAGAGGAAACTTCTACCCTTTGCAAAAGGATGGAGGGCTCTGGAGAGCATTATGTTAAGTGAAATAATCCAGGCAGTGAAAGACAAATACCATATGATCTCACCATATGAGATATGGAAAGACAAATACCATATGATCCTATAAACGGAACCTAATTAACAAAACAAATAAGCAAGCAAAATATAACCAGGGACAATGAAATTAAGAACAAGCTGAAAATAACCAGAGGGCATGTGGGAGGGCATAATGGGGGGAAAAGGAGGCAGGATTTTCAGGAACATCTATAAAGGACACATGGATAAAACCAAACGGTGGTCAGATTAAGGGTGGGAAGTGGGGATGGCTGGGGTGGTGGGAATTATGGGGGTAAATGGATTCAACTCTACTTGAACAACAGTAAAAAAAAATAAAAAGATGGAAGTCCCCATTTACCTACAGCATACACAATTACAGTAAAGTTCAAAAGCAAGTGAAACTAAATGTATTCAAATATCATTCAAAACATAATACAAGAGAATAAAATGTACGTGTAAATTAGTGATATAGAATAGATTGTAATAATTACCATTCAGCAAAAGGCTGTTCTTAGACTTTAGGAAGGTAAGAGACATGCCTCAAATCACTAATAATGATGGTGGTAGTGATATACCGTCACAGATAAACCAAATTCTTGAGAGGTGGAATATTATTTGTAAGTTGTATTTCTACATATCTTACCAAATGCCATTTTATTGGCTTGTCCATATTGAGAATATATAGATCTTAAACATATCACCTTCTAAACTCTAAAAATTCTTTTTGATTTGAAGTCATTAAATTTACTTTCAGGCAAATATCTATAATTTATGTATTTTTTATTGTCAGTGTTCCTTGTGCTGTCTCACTGAAACACCTTGGATATAAGGTATATTAAAGATATAATAAGAATAGATCATTAAGAACTGTTAATAGTTTTTTCAAGACTTAGTTGTGAAAAACAGCGAATTAATCTGTTCAGATTAATTTAAAAATGCTACCATTATGGCAGGGTTTTCTTTATTTTTAACATGAAGATAAAATCACTCTGCTAAATTCTTTAACTTCAATTTTAGGTATTTGAATAAGAGACATTTTTGGTATGGTATACATCAGGATAGAAACATCTGGTGTTTATGCATTTTCTGCTAAATCACAGATGACTACTTACTTTCCATGTGTCAAGAAAAAAATTGATTAATCACCCATTCTTGTTAGCCTAATGTTCAGCTAAGAGATGTTCTTTTGAGTTTTTGACTCAGTTTCTTTGTATATTTTATGGCCTTTGCAGTCTTAATGGCAAAGATATTTATTTCCACATTAAAAAAAAACTTCTTCAGACATTTTTACTTTTAGGTGCTTCTAGAATTTTTGCTTCAAGTCAAACTTAAAAATTGAATTGGACAGTCCCATAAAAAATTTTTCTAGTGATTTTGATGGTTTAAATATGGATGAATTTGGAGAGATATACCTTTATTGCTCCACTGCTGTTTCCCCACATTTTAAAAATATCTTTAACATGTTTATAGACTGTAGTTTGGGTGAATGATATAGGTGTTTGACCTGTTCAACTAAAATTTTCTGTCATTTTAGTAAAATAAAATAATGCAGAGCAATATGTTAATTAAATTAACAATTACCACCAGCTGAGGGAATTAAGTGTGAACTTTTGATATTTAAATGACTTTCAGGCTCTTTCAATTGTTTGCTTTTTGAGTATAATATTTTTAAAAATTGAAGATGCCTTTATAGCAGTCACTTCCTAATATCTGAGGAATTAATATACTTCATAAATGAGAACATGTATTATCTGTGAAGAAATCCATACCTACTTTATACATGTGTTTTTACAGAATACAGCATAATGATAAAAAAATATTTCATGATCTAGTAATTTTCATCCATATTTATAAGTAAGCTTATGGTACTGTAAATTAGCTATGACTATGTTAGACATGTGAGAATAAAACATCATCTCACCAGTTCTCCAAAGACATTGTATATTATAGTTATACATCTATTGAATCATTCTGTGAATGCAGAATAACCGTCTGTTATGTTTAATACTTTTGGTTAAAATCCTATTATCATGGTTCAAGAAATGTGTTTTGACCCATGCATTCTATGTACTGATTTATCTACTCCACATCTAATGAATCAGAAATGGTTTTAAGTGGGTTCTGATGATGACAGTGGACGTGTGAAAGTATTTTGTGATACCTACATTTAAAAAAAAAAATTCCCAGTACAGAAGAGTTTAAATTGTCCAAACCATAAAGGAATTATTTTTCCAACAAGTGACCTTATGTTCTGTTCCTCGTTTCCTCCAGTATTTTATAGACTCTTTGGAGTAATCAGATCAATTCTGCCAGATCCCAGGCAATTAACTCTTCAGCTCCAGTTCACCTGGCTATCTTCAGATCCCATGTTTTTTTTTTAGATGCTAGAATTTGAATTTCACTCAGCCTAGGTGAGTCTTTGAACTCAGTGTGGTATTGTTATGTAAACTGGATTTTTATCTAATTTAAAATTGCTCACTGACACAAAAAATGGAGCAAGGCCAAGTGTTCCTCAGCAGGAAGTCCAGTATTTACTGTAGAGTAAATGATCACTTTTTAAAGTCCTTCCTTGTTTTCTAACAAAATAATTTATATTGTTTAATCCAAGGATGTTTTCCTTTAAAATATGCTATTTTTCTTACTAAAATATTTCAAAGGACTGAATGTTTGTGTTCTTCAAAATTAAGAAATTAAATCTTCGATTTCTGGCCAAGATGGAGGCATAGGTAGTCGCACTGTGCCTCCTCAAGCAACCAAAACTAAGGACAACAAAATTGAGAAACAAGAAACAACCAGAACAGAGAGAAATGAACTGAAGGGAACTCTGACTACCTTACATCCAGACCGGTAAGGAGGGGTGGAGTTGGAGGCCTATGGGGAGGGGTTGAGGGGTCGCGGCAGGAAAAAGCGGTGGCTGGCAGACGCGGGTGGGCAGGGCACAGACGGCAGTTGGCGGACCCCAGAAGCAAAGGGGCAGCTGACAAACTGGTGGCAGACCCTGGGCGAGGGAGGCAATGAGCAGACCCAATGAGGCCCACAAAGCTGGCTGGCCGCAGCCACACATTTGTACACAGACAAACTAAGTGAAAACGGGCAGTGACACAGACCACGCAACCCAGGGTCCCAGCGCTGGGAAACAAAGCCTAAGAACACCGACTGAAAACACCTGCGGGAGTTGAGGCCAGGAGATTCTCTCAGCCTCATAGGAGGCTCCTCAGGGAAACCCACAGAGTCCAAGAAAGTACACAAGCCCACCTGCCCAGGAGCCAGCACCAGAAGGGCCCAATTTGCTTGTGGGCCCAATTTGCTTGTGGGAAGGTGCAAAGGGGACTGAAGTCCTGGAGAGAGCAGAGCAGGGGCCATTGTTCCCTCTCAGACCCCGCCCCCATATACAACGTCACAACCCAGCGACTGGGGTGCCCTGCCCTGGTGAACACCTAAGGTTCCACCGCCCATACTTAACAGCTGCAACCAGACCAAAGGAAAATAAAAAAGATGGCTCAAACAGATTTAAAAGTTCCAGAGCCAATTTGTTTAAGTGACCAAGAAATAGCCAATCTATCAGATGCACAGTTCAAAGCACTGGTGATCAGGATGTTCACAGAATTGGTTGACTTTGGTCATAAATTAGACGAACAAATGCAGGCTACAATAAGAGAAATGAAGGAAAACGCACAGGGAAATAATAGTGAGGGGAAGAAATCTGGGACTCAAATCAATGGAGTGGACCAGAAGGAAGAAAGGAACAACCAAACAGAAAAGAATGAAGAAACAAGAATTCAAAAAAATGAGGAGAGGCCTAGGGACCTCCAGGACAGCTTTAAATGTTCCAACATCCAAATTATAGAGGTACCAGAAGGGGAAGAGGAAAAACAACAAGTGGAAAAGTTAATTGAACAAATAATAAAGGAGAACTTCCCCAATCTGGCAAGGGAAATAGACTTCCAGGAATTCCAGGAAGCTCAGAGAGTCCCAAAGAGGTTGGACCCAAGGAGAAACACCCCAAGGCACGTCATAATTACATTAGCCAAGGTAAAAATGAAGGAGACAATCCTAGAAGCAGCAAGAGATAAGGGGACAGTTACCTACAAAGGAGTTCCCATCAGAATGTCAGCTGATTTCTCAAAAGAGACCTTGCAGGCAAGAAGGGGCTGGAAAGAAGTATTCCAAGTCTTGAAAGGCAAGGACCTACATCCAAGATTGCTCTATCCAGCAAAGCTTTCCTTTAGAATGGAAGGGCAGATAAAGTGCTTCTCAGATAAGGCCAAGTTAAAGGAGTTCATCGTCACCATGCCCTTATTGTATGAAATGTTAAAGGGACTTACCTAAGAAAGTGAAGATTAAAAATATGAACAGTAAAAAAAGACTTCAAACTCACAGTTAGTAACAATCATACCTAAAACAAAAGCAAACTAAGCAAACAACTAGAACAGGAACAGAAACACAGAAATGGAGATCACATGGAGGGTTAGCAACAGGGAAGTGGGAGGAGGAGAGAGGGGGAAAAGATGTAGAGAATAAGTAGCACAGACAATAGGTGGAAAATAGACAGGGGGAGGGCAAGAATAGTATGGGAAATGTAGAAGCTAAAGAACTTATGACACATGGAGATGAACTAAAGGGGGGGAATGTGGGTGGGAGGGGTGGGCGGGGTGGAGGGGAGTGAAGGGGGAAAAATGAGACAACTGTAACAGCATAATCAATAAAATACAAAAAAGAAAAAAAATAAATTAAATCTTAACTCTCAATATGAGTGGAGCCTATAGGGGGTGAGTGTGGAGCTTTCATGAATGTGTTTAGTGACCTCATAAAATGGACTTATGAGAACTCCAGAGCCTCTTCCATCATGTGAGGGGCTTCTATAGCCCCTTACAATGAAAAAATGGTCCTTTTTGAAACTGTGGGATTTCACCAGACACCAAGTCTCCAGTGCCTTGCTCTAGAACTTTGCAGCTTCTAGAACTGTGAGATTTTTTTTTTCTGTTTATAAAGCCAACAGGTCTATGGTATTTTGCTATAGAAGCTGAAGTAATCTAAGACAAATACATTATTGATAGGTTTAAGAAATTAAAAGTAGTATTCCTCAAGAATATTGTATAATTTTTATGGCCCTTGTACAATATTATGATATCCCTCTTTTTATAATATGTTGCAGAGAAGTAGGAGGAGGGTAAAATCAATGTTCATTATCTGTTTCTCTGCACGTAGATTGAAACTGCTCCCCAAAGTCATTCTGTTATCATTTTCCTCAGAGACAATAAGGCTCCTCAGTGAGAGGGTTGGGAGGAGGCTATCCCAAGAGAAAACCTATCTTCTAGTGATAAGGACATTGAAAGCTTCAGCTGTTGATATTTTATAATAAACTCAGAAGTACAGTTATTATTCCCATCTTTGCTAAAAGGCAAACACTAAGAGAAGGCTATACAGTAGATAATCTATAGAATATGTAATGACTGCTTGTCTCTCCCATTAATGCAGGATATTAGTAAGTAGTAATATTGAATGGAACATGTTTATATTTGAAGTAATGGTGAATAAAATAAAACTAGATTTAAGTACACAGTGTTTTAAGTTTGTAAAAAATTCATGGCTTCTAATATGCATATTAAAAATAGTCTTAAAATTTTTCAATACCAGCTTCTTAGTGCTTTTAGTATGTTTAAATTCTCTAACACTAACATTGCCAATAGGAATCAATATTGGAAATGCTTCTAGATCATCTATTACAAAAGAGCTAAAAAGTTAGTTATATAAATTAAAAAAAATTCTGATGTGTATACACAGCATTTAAATACACATACTCCTTGTATACAATTTAATCAGATTCATGTATTTATAATTTTGTTCATCAAGAACTCAGCTTAGCAACAAGCCAACATTATAATTTAATATATGCTAAATATGCAATTTATAATCCAGAAATACTACAAATCTATAAAATATGATCTCAGAATGCATATATTTAAATTAATATGTTATAAGTTAATTTGTTTATTAAAATATAAAAATCCTATTAAGACACCATTTTATGAATATTTAATCCTATTCTCATTTTGGACTCCTGAATTTTACAAGAATCTTCATCTCAGGAAATCAAATGCGATTATCTACATTGTCAGAAGTGTACACTAGTTGAGTTGGTGTTACCATTAGAGTCATCTCACTTCAAACTCATTATTTTTCCTCATGTACCAGTAGGTCAATTTTATTTCTGGAAAGTGATAGGAAATATTAATTGAATGGGTAAATTACCTAAAAATAATAGATTTTATATATTTCATAATGGGTTTTACTCTTTATCAATACAATTTTTTTCTTTTAATATGTTCAGTGCCTTTCCTGTGCAAAGCATGTGTTCAGCAGTGGGTCAAGCAAAGATAATTGAGTGAGGTGCTTTGCACAAGGGATTTTCAAACCCAGAAGAGCAACCCATGCTATTGAATAGCTATCGTTACTGGTCTCTCATAGCCGCTGTGAAAGGGAAGTAAGAATCCATTGTGAGTAATGCCAGAGAAAAATGATTGATGATAAATCAGGATGTGAACTGAAAGTGTAATATCCTGGTACTTTTCAATCAATGTCTATTTTTATCAGTAAAATTTAAGCATGCATCACCCAGTCCAGACATCTGTAATCTGTGTAATAAAATATAAGCAGCACCTAGGAAATTTTCACTATACCAATTGGTGATCAGTTTTTCTGACCTCCACTGGATATATATTTTCTCAAGTTTTATAGTAGCTGCTTCCTTGATATAATAATAAGATCAATGATTATTATGGTGCTTATGATTTATTTTCAGACATAATTTAACTCTGCATTATGTTACTTTTTATTGCCACCTCTCTGCTACTTTTGTCATTAGAATTCAGTCAATTTTTCATTAGTTCTTTTAAAATAAAACAGCATTACTTATACAATTGTCTATAACCCTCATATCTTATTATACAGTTTTAAAATGATTATCTCAAGAAATCTCTCAAATGTTCATTTTATCATTTCTTTGACTATGATTTTAAGTCTGTCAAATATATTCTGAAATTGGATATTAAATTTTAATTAAACTGAGATTAAACTCATATGAACTTAAAGACCCCTATGATGGAGGAAGTTATTTTTTCTTTCTATTTTAATTTAGAAGCAGTAATCAACATATACAAATTATTGTTTAATAGAGTTCAATTATTGCTCAAAGTATAACATCACTTACAGAACATATATTCTACAGGTATTTCTACATGTATATTTCTATATGTATATTCCACAGGTATTTTTACATTTCTACATGCTTTTCAAGGACAAAATACATTTCTTTTATAAATAATATTGTTTTTAATATACTGGCAGGGTATAGTATATCTTATTAAATCACTAAATATAGTTATGAATGATATAACTTACTTTGAATAGTATAGTTATGTTGAAGCTATAATCATAAATTTTAGATATCTTTTCATTTAGAAAGAGAATATGTGGGGAAGCTTTGCACATAGAGCCCCCCCATCCTCCATGGATGAGAATAAGTCTACTAAGACATGATCTGCTTGGGGAAGAAAGGTGGCCTATCTCTCAAAGGAGAATGACCAGGAGCCTTTTCCTCAATGGCTTTTATTGGGTTCATTTGCACAGGAATTCAGGTAAAGCTCATTACTCATTGCCTGGAAGTAAGGATCAAATAACAAGGAACTCTGAGGGCCTATTTTGAGTCAGAGTCAGATAGCTAAAGAGCTGTAAAAACTTTAAGGAACAAACTTACTTCTCCCTTGGACCCTTATCATTCAATTGAGAACATTCTAAACAAAACAGGTTTCACAGGATTTTACATATTCTTTCTTAGGCTTGATCACCCAGGGAACCCGCCCTTTCCAGCACAGGGTGGCACCACCCTGTCATTGTTTCAGGCTTAGGTGGAGTGAGGGAAGTAAGGCAGCCAAGAGATTAGGAGATGTTCTCACAGACCATGAGGACTCAGGCTTTGTCAAAGCCGAGGGGTGAGGGGGGTCCATCACCCCTTTTGCTGTAGCCCCAAAGTGCTTCCTTGGGGGTCTCCCATGTGATTGTGCCTATCTTAGGTCATTCCCTCCTTGGGGAATCTTACTTGTCATTGGCTAATTGACCAAGCATTGGAGTGAAGTAAAAGGAGCAGAAGCGGCGCTCCTGCCAGGGAGATAAGCTCATCTCCTTGTTGGCCTACAGTTTCAAGGTTGTCCCCTCAGCCTTAGCCTTGGTGGGGGTTACAGCTTCTGAAACCAGGCAGGGCGGTTCCCAACAAGAATATACATTCATGATGAGGTATAGAATGTGTTTTATCATTTTATTGCTAAACAATTTAACAAGGCTTTTCTGAAAGTAAGGCTAGGTGTTTATCTTTTTGATGTCTTTATTTCTGCAGCTATCTCTATAGATAATTAAAATATATTGTTTCAAAGACTTGTAATTAGTATGTTTATTGGTCAGGGTACCAGCCGAAGATAGACAATAAGTTAAAATTAGGATAATTGAAGGAGGGCTTAAAGAACGAACTAAATATAAAGTAGGCAAGATATAAGGAACCTGCATGAGACAGCCAGGACCTTCAGGCTAGTAGGAGTGATTATCAGCCCTAGCCCTCTTTGATGAGCCTGAGTGGGAGCACTTCTGAGACCTCCAAAGGAAATTTCCTGAACAGAAGTCTGCCTTGCACAGAGAAAACTCATTCTTGTGTACTGTTGGTGGATTGTAAACTAGTATAGCTTCTAGGGAAAAATAGTATGAAGTTTCCTCAAAAAATTAAAAATAGTACTGCCTTATAAACCAGCAAGTCCATTTATGAATATTTTTCTGAAGAAAATAAAAACACCAATTCAAAAAGATATATGCACCCTTATGTTCATGGCAGCCTTATTGTATACTAGTTAAAATATGGAAGTAACCTAGATGTTTATCAATACATGAATGGATAAACAAGGTGTGGTACTACTATACAGTGGAATATTACTCAGCCATAAAGAAAAGAATGAAATCTTGCTATTTGCAGCAATGTAGATAGACCTAGAACAGGGGTGTCAAACTCATTTTCACTGGGGGGCCACATCAGCCTCATGGTTGCCTTCAAAGTGCTGAATGTAATTTTAGGCCTCTATAAATGTAACTACTCCTTAACAGTTAAACAAGAGCTCAGAGCTGCCACTGGGTAGAAAGAAGGTGCCAGGCTGGATAAAATGAGGAGAAGGGCTGGATTCAGCCCGAGGGCCTTGTGTTTGCCACCTGTGACCTACAGGGTATTACTACGTTCAATGAAATATGTCAGACAGAGAAAGACAAATATCATATGATATCACTTATAAATGGAATCTAAAATACAAATGAGAAAACAAAATTAAACAGATCAAACTCATATTTACAGAGAACAAACTGATAGATGACAGAAGGGAGGTGGTTGGAGTGCTGAGTGAAAAAGGGGAAGAGGATTAAGAAGTAAAACTTCCAGCTATAAAATAAGTCATGACAGAGGAGATGGTGGGGAAGTAGGTGAAAGCTGAGCCCATTTGCTCATGTACCCAATTGGGACACTTAGCTGATCTTCTGAAAAACAAACTGAACAGTCAACAGAATCTTAGGTAATATGAAGTTTGCAAGCCATTGTGCAAAGAACACTTCAAAATTGGTGTTAAGGAAGTTTTATAGGTGGATGGGGAAAGGCCCCAGGCATGGCACCAGAAACTGTGACAATTGCAGGAACATCAGAGGAAAGTCCGGGTTAGGGATAGTAGCCCAGTGGTTCCCTCCCCTATTATAGTGGGGAATCCACACCTGTGCTGGGAGAAATAGGATTTAAAGATGCACAGAGCTGGTGGCACACCCTACCTGAGGCAATGTGGTCTGTGGCTGAAACAGCATCAGAAAGTAAGATTCCGGCTGCACATGGAGCTGGGGAAAGAGGAGGGCCAGACTGGCTGGAACTGAGATGGACTCTTGACTTGCTAGAGGGTTGGAGTGCGTGGAAAGCCAGGCAGTGACTTGGGGCTGCAGCACTAGCACCCAGGGACACTTTTTTCAAAAGGGCAGGACCCTGTGCACACCCAACTGCCTGGCCAACAAGGAGGGAGGTTAGTGGGCATGACTGGCACCTAACAAGTACACCAGGGCAATTTGATCAAAGGGTGCAAAGTTATTTGGTTTCTTGGCATCAGCCATACCCAGAGTCGCAGAGTGGAGAGTGCAGGCCACAGTGTTCTAAGAGCTCAGTGGGCTGGGAACTGTGGACCTGAGATTAAGTGAGGCTGGACTATGCCCTGTACATTGGCAGAACCTCTAAAAAAGGAAGATTGAGCCTAGCCACTCAACTCAGGCAGGAGCGGGGAAGATCTGCAAAACCATCTGGGCAGGCTTAACAACCTGCAGAGAGCTGTTTTGCAAGAGTAAGACCTAAAAGGGCCCATTTCGAACTCCCCACAAAGTACACCAAGTCCCAGGGCCCTGTTTCACTGAGGCCATCAAAACAGGAAGTTAAGAAAGGGTACAAAAAGGGAGATTCAGGGTGCTCCCCAGACTAGGCTCACACATAAAGATGACAACTACAACTAGCAGGAGAGAACTGACCGTCTTACACGGATTGCTCCCCACCCCGATGAAACAGACAGATATTTAAGCAGAAACTATACATTATTGGAAATAAAATGAAACAGGATAAGACAGGAGGTGCAGGGATGGGAGAATACACCTAAAATTTCCCCCCAAAACTGTACAGTGCCTCTCAAGGGAGACACAGAGACTTGCCCCTCTAAATCATGACAGAATCTCCCTTTAGAGGCAGGGGAATGAAATATAGAAGGTTTGGCTAGAAGTGGGATGACCCACCCAGAGACCTCGAGATGATAAAAAGCCAGAGAAGGATCCAGAAAGAAGTCAGAATGTGAACACAAACAGCTGAGATGAATTTCACCTTGCTCTTCATCAGAACTTGCATATTTTTCTCTTTCTTTTATTTTGTGCTTCCTTTCATATAGCATTTTAATATTTCTTCTTTCATTTCACTCATATTCCAACTAACTCATGATGTTTGATCTTTTATTTCTTATTCTTTTTATTCAGATTATATATTATTTTAATATTATTGTTATACCAAATCTCATACAGCACCCTTCCCTGGTCTTACTCCATCGTGCCATCTTCCTGACTTTTGTAACTGTTTTTGTAAACTTTATTTTCTCTCATGCCACACCATGCTCCTATTCCTTACTATTATTATTTCTCTTCCATCTAACCTCACACAAGTGCTCTTGTTTCTTAAGTCAGCCCACATTTTACCCCCCTTGTAATACTCATATTTCCATTTCACCTTTGTGAATTGTAGCAATTTGCATGAAATATGATGGTTATTGCTGTACTTCTCCAACAGAACTCTAATTTGTTCACTATTTGTACTTTAAATCCCATAGGATACTCTCTCCCTGTCTTACTCCATTTTACTTTCTCCCTGCCCCTGATCAGTTGAGTGAGGAATTTTATTTTATTTTTATTTTTATTGTTGTTCAAGTATAGTTGTCTCCATTTTGCCCCACCCACCACTCTCCCCCACCCCACCTACCCACACCTTCAACCCTCAGTTCTATCCATCTTTGGCTTTGTCCATGGGTCCTTTATACATGTTCATTGATGACCCATTCCCTTCTTTCCCCTGTTGTCCCCCTCCCTGCTCCTCTCTGGTTACTGTCAGTTTGTTCTTTATTCCCACGTCCCTGGTTCTAGTTTGCTCACTTTTGTTGATTAGGTTCCTGTTAATGGTGAGATCATATGATATTTGTCTTTTACTACCAGGCTTATTTCACTTAGCATAATGCTCTCCAGTTCCATCCATGCTGTCATGAAGACTAGGAGCTCTTTCTTTCTTTCTGCTGTATAATATTCTATTATGTAGATGTACCACAACTTTTTTTATCCACTCATCTACTGATGGGCATTAAGCTGTTTCCAAATCTTTGCTATTGTAAAGGGCACTTCTATGAACCCAGGGGTGCATAAATTATTTGAATTTGTGTTTTGTGATTCTTCAAGTATATTACCAGTAGTAGAATCACTGGGTCAAAAGGCAGTTCCATTTTTAGTTTTCTGAGAAAATTCCATACTGTTTTCCATAGTGGTTGTACCAGACTGCAGTTCCACCAACAGTGCACTATGGTTCCCTTTTCTCCACAACCTCTCCAACACTTGTTTGTTGCTTTGTTCATGATAGCCCTTCTGACCAGTGGAAGTGGTATCACATTGTGGTTTTAATTTGAATCTCTCTGATAGCTGGTGATACTGAGCATCTTTTCATGTGTCTCTGGACCCTCTGTATGTCCTCCTTGGAGAAGTGTCCATTCAAGTCCTTTGCCCATTTTTTAATTGGGTTGCTTGTCTTCTTAGAGCGTAATCAAGTGAGTTCTTTATATATTTTGGAGATCAAACCCTTGTCCAAGATATCATTGGGAAGTATGTTTTCCCATATATTTGGTTCTCTTTTTATTTTAATACTGTTTTCTTTAGCCATGAAGAAGCTTTTTATTTTGTTGAGATTCCATTTGTTTATTCTTTCTTTTATGTCTCTTTCTCTAGGGACATAAAGGGATAAAAAAATATTGCTGCATGGAATATCTGAGATGTTCCTTCCTATGTTCTACTCTAGGACTTTAATGGTGTCATGGTTTATATTTAAATTTTTTATCCATCTTGAATTTATTTTTGTGTATGGTGTAAGTTGGTGCTCGAGTTTTATTTATTTATTTTTTTGCATATTGCTGTCCAGCACTCCCAACACCATCTGTTGAACAGGCTATTTTTACTCTGTTTTATGCTGCTCCCCACTTTGTCAAAAATAAATTGACCATAGAGACTTGGGTTTATTTTGGGGCTCTCTGTTTTGTCACATTGATCTGTCTGTCTGTTTTTATGCCAGTAGCAAGCTGTTTTGATTACACTGGCCTGGTAATATAGTTTGGTATCAGGTATTGTGATCCCTCACACTTTGCCCTTCTTTCTCAAAACTGCAGCAGCTATTTGGGGTCATGTATGGTTCCATATAAATTTTTGATGTGGATAATAAAAAATATGTTTTTATTGACATATGAGAAAAGTTGGTGACTTATTATCAACTTTTATGTCAGTAATTCCTATTATGCAATTATAGTTTAAAAACAGACATATCTATATAGAAATGATAACAATTTATCCATCATTTTTATTGGAGATACAACAATTCTACATAGTCATATGCTGCTTAACAACAGGATACATTCTGAGAAATGTGTCATTATGTGATTTTTCAGTCATGTGAGCATCAGAGAGTATAGTTATATACAAACCTAGATGCTATAGCCTACTATACACCTAGGCTGTGTTGTATACCACTGTTGGATAGACAGTCCGTTGCTGACAGAAACATCATTATGAATCATTCCTGTAATTGTCAAAACTATTGTCTTCCTTTGTACAATATGAATATATATAACATAAATAATATAATGTAAAGGTAATATATAAGTAATTAGACCTTAAAAATAAAACATCACAAAGGCAGTGAACATTTTGTTGGTTCATTCTGTTTTATTCTTATAGATCAATTGCCTTTATTACTCTGATGTAATAAGAAAGAAATTCCAGATAGAAAATTCACTGTAAAAATTCTGTTTTACATTTCATGGTTAGTATTTCTCATTTGGTAATTTTTTATGATTTACAGTAGATATGTGACAGAAGTATAACTATTGTGTTTTGTAACCCTTCTCTAAGTACTGTTTTGTTTTATTAAGTTAAGGTAAACTGTTCTAGTTTTGAAATCTTTTTAAAAGCATATTACTCTATGGGAAAATACTATTAAAATATCAGATAAAATCTATACAGATCATTACCTGAGAAAAGGAAAGTCTACACTTGTAAAGGATTTAAAAAAGTAATTGTACAACTTATGTATGAGTCCTAATTTTCTTTGGGATTGAGCTCTGAAGCCTTGACCCAAAACAGACAGATCATTAATACCAAGGAGACTTTTTTCTGAAGAGGGTCACCTTGATGCCCTGACTCAATGATCTTAGAAGATAAAAGAATGGCAAAACCAGGAAGAGAGGTAGATAAGTGAGGCAAGACTGAAAGTCATTTAAAGGTCAAACAAAGAAGATGAATTCAGTTACATTATCTTTTGAAAAGTATCTTCTGCTCATGCATAAATGCCAACATTTAAAAATCATTACCAGGGACAATGGATGGAAAATACTTTTTTTCTGGCCTGCTCTGAATAAGAAGTTTCTGTGGTATAGAATGAATCAAAATGCTAAAACTGAAGAGCATGCAACTGGGGAATTATTTGTTTCAATGTTCTTCCTAACTAACACTTGATAAATTATCATATTTGAGAAATATGCATTTTGGTAGCTATAGGTACATTTGGATAGGAAATAATATCTTAACAATTCTTAGCTTCCATGAGCCTTATATTCACAGATGACAAAACCAGTAGCTATTAGGTGCTGCCTCCTACCTCTCTAAGTGTCTTTTAGAACAGAGGTGGAGCCATGGTTGGAAAAGGATGTAAACAAGTTTTGTTTTGTTTTGTTTTGCTTTTTATGGACTTACCCAAGTGGCTATAGTTTAGGAGTAGGCAATGATAATTCAGAGTCTTTATCCCAGCCCTCAGCCAACATGAGTGAGAATCATCCAAAGTTAAGCAGGGTGTCAGAACAATTCTCGTATCCTGATCTTGTTGTCTGGGTGAATTAATGAAGTGAATAGTGGCAGCCATTTGCTGTGGGGGCAGTGTGTGTGTGGTAGGGTCAGGGTGCAGTGGAGTGTTGGAGAACACATTGATGAGGAGAAATAAGGACCAGCTCCATACAGATTTGAGGTGTCCTGTATAGATGCCACAGCTGGCTCTGGTTTTTGAAAGGTAACTAATAAAAATGGATTTCTCTGTGGTTAATTTAAATGGGATATTAGATTTTCCAAAATATTAAATTCAGTAGGATCATAAATTAATATCTGCTTGATGGTCTAATTAGCAAAGTGTTTTGTTAACTCTTAGCTTAAAATTAAGAATAAAGTATATTTATTGACTTTTCCTCTTTTATATAGAGATAATATCTTGCTTAGACCACTCATTTTCTCTTCACTCTTAAAGAGATTTTTACCTAACTTGTATTGCTTTTTTCAATTAAAATGTGTAATAATTTTAGACTTACAAAAATGCGCCCACTCCCAAAATTTATCAAAATTAGAAAACTAGCATTGATTTAATACTGTTAACTAAACTACAGACCTACTCAAACTTCACCAATATTTCCACTTGTTCATTTTCTCTTCCAGGATTCTATCAATAATCCTATATTGCATTATGTCATTTAGTTTCCTTCATCTCCTTGAATATCAACCAGCTATTCAGCCTTTCTTTGCTTTTTATGACTCTGGTACATTAAACACGCATTGATTAAAGAGTCTGATCAGATTCTCTGAAGAGACTGATTCAGGGTAGCCTTGGGCATGAATGTAAAGATCAACTCATCCTGCTGTTGGTCCAAAGGAAACTTTTCTAATATATGTTAAAGCAGTCCTAGGCAAGAGTTCTGCTTTTCAGAGCTTTTTGGACAACCAGGATTATAATAACATGGTATGCAATTATCCATCAATAATATAATGAAATAGCATCAGAAAATTGGCTGATCAATTTTGCTTTGCTTATTTCTGTGGTGAACAGTCTTAGAATCTACCTTCTAACAGAGGTAGAAAAAATGGGCTCTAAGACCAGGTTACATTACTATTCATAATGGAAATATTCTGTACTGAGCAAGTATTGCCAGATGCTTTTCTATTCCCTTGAGGTAGTATTAAATCATATTTTGATGCCTAAACAGGGATTTCACATTTGTTCTGGGAATCTTTCCTGTATATATGCATACAGGAATTGCTCTGGGAATTTTTTTCCTGTATATGTATATTTGAGAGCATTCCCCCACAAAAAGATCCCATATTAATTGTTTCTATGTGGGTGATTTTCTCCAAAACAGTAGATAGATTTGTATGTGCAGGTACATTTAAATACTGCTAAACTCTTCTGTAGAATTTTCAGAAACCATAATAAGGAAACAAATAAACTTTGTCTTTCAATTATTATACAACTACCCAGAAAATTGTGCTGTCTATTAGTTTGATGCTGTCTTGTATGGCTGTGTATCTTTAGATAATGAGATAAAAGTGGTGTTTACATTAGTTAAGGCAATAGAAGTATAATTTTATATTTAATAAATATAAGTGGGAATTCCAAATGCCACTAAAAAGATTATTATAACCTGACAGAAGTCAAGAAGTTGCCTCCTTCTTGAGAATATATTATTATATATATATATTCTGCCACTCAGAATATATTAGGATATCATTCTGGGAAATGCCCAACCCCAATGACTAAATTTCTTCTATTTTTCACTAAACAAATGTCTGGGTGAAAACCTTAACTGCTTCTAGTTGTTCTCATTTTACTCATACACACAGATTGAGTAAAAGATTAAACTCTAAGTATACTACAAGGCCATAGTAATAAAAACATCATGGTACTAGCATTAAAATAGACATACAGATCAATGGAACAAAATAGTCCAGAAATAAACACACACATTTATGGTCAGTTGATATTTGGCAAAAGAGGCAAGATATACAATGATCTTAAGGTAGTCTATTCAATAAGTGGTGTTTGGAAAATCAGACAGACATGCAAAAAAAATGAAACTTGACCACCTTCTTACACATACACAAGAATACACTCAATATGGATTAAAAACTTAAGTGTTAGACTCAAAACCATAAAAATCTTAGAGGAAAACACAAGAAGTAAAATCTCAGGTACTTCTACTCACAATATTTTTTCTGATATATTTCCTTGGGCAAGGAAACAAAAGAAAAATTAAATAAATAGAACTACATCAAATGAAAATATTTTGCACAGCAAAGAAACTATGAAGAAAATGAAAAGACAAGCCACTGAATGGGAGAACATATTCACCAATGATACATCTGATAAGGGGCTATTATCCAAAATTTATAAAGAACTTATAAAACTCAACACCAAAAAAACAAAACTGAAAGAATCCAATTAAAAAATGGTCAAAGGACCTGAACAGAAACATCTCTAAAGAGGACATACAGATGGCCAATAGGCATATGAAATAATGCTCAAAGTCACTAATCATGGGAGAAATGCAAATTCAAACCACAATAAAATATCATCTGACACCTGTCAGAATGGCTATCATGATTGGCAAGAATGTGGAGAAAAGAGAACCCTCATATACTGTTGGTAAAAATGTCGACTGGTACAGCCACTGTGGAAAGCAGTATGGAGTTACTTCAAAAAAAAATAAAATAAAACTAAAACTGCCTTCGACCCAATGATTTCACTTCTGGGAATATATCCAAAGAAACCCCAAATACTAATTCTAAAGAATACATGCACCTTATGATCATTGTAGCATTATTTACAATAGCCTAGGTCTGGAAACAGCCCAGATGTTCACTGGTAGATGAGAGGATAAAAAAGCTATTGAATATTTACGCAATAGAATACCACTCAGTTGTTAAAAAATGAAGGAAATCTATACTTTATCAACAGCATGGATGAACCTGGAAAGTATACTAAGTTAAAATAAGGCAGAAAGACAAATACAATATGATTTCACTTTTATGTGGAATAGAATGAACAAAATAATCTAACAAAACAAAAGCAGACTCATAGATACAAAGAACATACTGAAATCTAATTCAAAACTGAATCCCAACATTCCAAATTTGTCTCAGCTGTGCCCCTAGGTTAATAATTTAAAACAGTAGGAACTTGAACCCTAGAGACTCTTCTGATACAAAAATTTGCATTCCTTTCAAAGTCAGAAATAACACTTATACCAAGAAGTTATTAATGTTTTCCTTTATTGAATGCATAAACAGAGTCTCATAATGAAAAAGGAAATAAAAAAAAGATTATTATTGTAAGACAGAGTGCTTCGATGAACAGATGTGAAAAATTAAAACCACAGAATATATCTGTCTTTTGTTTCAGAATGTAAACAGAAATATATCTTTTATAGTTCAACAGAAGAAAATGATTTAAATATTAAGATAGTTGTTTATATCACACAAGAGCATTACTAAATGTGTCTTAAATTTTAAGCTTCCCACAGTGCCCTAATAGAAATCCACAGTTTGCTAAGGCATAATCTGTAACAGTCACTGACCGACTGATCTTATAATGGTAAGCTATCAGAATTCAATTTGGCTGTTGTAAAGCCTGTAATTTAAATAGAACACTGCTGGGATTTTCATAAATTGAAGTTACAAAGTGCCAGAAGAATCTTACTGTTATCATTTATACATTCAGTTTTGGATTATTCTAATTTTTAAAGCATAGCCTTTTCATTAGATTTGTTTCTATCACCCTACAGTCAGAAACATTTTTTAATGGAACTTTGTATAGATATCTTTTTGTTTAATAAAAAAGCCACATATTAAAGTTCTCTAAGATCAGAACAGATTGCTAAAGGAATCCATTGGTGGTATTTAAATATCTTGGTTTTCATTTATGGAGAGATTTATGTGACAAATAGTTCCTAAAATCAAAGATTTGCTCTTATATGAAATCTTTTATATTTATACTCATTCTACCTAGTTAAAAATACATTTTTAGAAACCTAAAAGTTTATATGAAATGGGTAGAGTTATAAATAGATAATAATTGGCAGAAGAAATGCTAATAAAGAGATGAAAAGAGTCAAATTTATAGCAAATAGTAACATAAAAGAAATGCAAATTATAACATAGTATCATTATTGTGTGTCAACTTATTAAATATTTTAGTAGACATCATTCAGTACTAATAGTTATGCAAGTACTTTTACCCATACCAGAAACCAGGACTGAAAGCTCATTATATTTGCATTGGTTTTACCTACTACGTCTGTCTAACCCTAGTGAAATCATCAGAAATGTACACACAAATATTTGTCCAAAATGTAATACAGATTCCAACAATAACAACCATGCTAGGTAACATTTAATGAACAGTTGTTGGATATCAAGTTCTTTTTTTAAAGCTTTTTATATATGAACTCATTAAATATCACTATGATTCTATAAAAATATATATTAGCATTATAGTTTACTTATGAGAAAACTGAGGATCAGAAGCTCTAAGTAATCTGTCCAGACTTTCACAGTTCTTCAGTCAGGTCTCCAGACAACATAGCATCCAGACAGGTCTTATTCCAGAGGTGTATGTGGTGTTACCTCCACATTATTTTGAGGGATAATAATAATAACTGAAATGGCCAGAATGCTTCATAATCATTGAGTTCTTTGTATAAGTAAGAATATGTACACATGGAAAACTGATACATATTAATTAAGACTTTTTAAAATTTCAAATGACACAGCAAAGAGCTAATATTTTATGAAATAATAGAAGTTTACAAAGCATCTAAATGTTTCCAATTATTTACAAACATATGCATACATGGTATAACAAAAAATTTACCTTACCTTTAACAATTATAATTTATACTCAAGGTGGAACACTCTTTGCTCAGGAAGGTACCTTGATGATTTCTCTAAATGTAGATTATGGGAAACTGATGTTATTAAACAGTAAGAGATGAGAAGATGATAGGTAGATTTCTATATAGACAGTTATACATTTTTCTCGTTAAAAATAAATCTATGTATCTGGGTAGTCATTCATGAAAAGACAGGGTGGGGGAAGAGTGATATCAAGGGAAGGGGAAAAACAAGACAAAAGAAGAGAAAAAAGAAGTAGGGTGCTTGAGAAAGGAGAGATAAAAAGAAACAAAAGGCAGGGCTGATTAACACCTCAAGAGGTTAAAGCCTTATTGAGAATTTTCAAGAAAAAATAATCTATCTTTTATTTTCTTTTTTTTTTGTATAATTGCTATAGTGACTCTCTTCTATTTCTTGTGAAACTCAAGTAAAAGTCTAAATACATCTAATTTCTGGAGTTTTTGTTTTTTAACAAAAAATAAAATTGTTGAACATTTCCTCCACACAAAGTGAAGTGTAAAGTTTATTCATTGTGATCAGTCAAAACATTCATATATAAAATAGTTAAGCAAGATCAATAATAAATAATGCATTGAGCAACTGTGTAAGACTATAAAAACAGGACTAGTCTCTGTCCATATATCACATCAAACAAAATAGATGGAAGTATTTAAACCAGATATTTGGAGGATATGTTAGTAATCTTATATTTTAGAACATAAACTCTGATATAGAGGATATCCACCTCAGAAAGACTTTGGGACACCTAACAGTGAAATGCCATCATACTTCTTATCATCTCAAAGTACATGGAGTAGCTATGTAATTACTGACCTGAGATGGGTGTTTTTTCCTCCTCAAACTTTGTTTTAATGGGCCTCAAAATTATGTGATAGATTTGGTCAAGTTTTTTCCATGAAATAGTATTGATTTTAAAAACTAATAACTTAAAAACTGCCACACACACAATAAAAAACCCAAATGGTCCTTAAATCATTTCCTTCTGAAGGTTTTACTATGCACTATAATTATTAACCAGTTCTTAACTATTAAACTTAAATGACCAGTTGAGACAAATATTTTTTGTACAAATTACATTATTTTTCTATTTTTTAAATTACTTTATTGTTCAACTACAGTTTGCATTTTCTCCCTGCCACTTCCCCCAACCCCAGTCAAACCCACCTCCCTCCCTTGCTTCCACCCTCCTCCTTGATTTTGTCCATGTGTCCTTTATAGCACTTCCTGAAAACCCTTCTCCCCACTGTCCTCTCCCCCTTCCCCTTTGGCTATTAGATTGTTCTTCATTTCAGTGTCTCCGGTTATATTTTCTTTGCTTTTTTCTTCTGTTGATTAGGTTCCAGTTAAAGGTGAGATCATATGGCATTTGTCCCTCACTGCGTGGCTTATTTCACTTAGCCAGTTCCATCCATACTGTCACAAAAAAGGCTCCTTCTTTCTCTCTGCTGTGTAGAATTCCACTGTGTAATGTACCAGAGTTTTTTGATCCACTCATTTGTTTATGGACACTTTGGTTGCTTCTAGCACTTGACTGTTGTAAATTGTATTGCTATAATCATTGGGCTACATAGATTCTTTTGAATTGGAGTTTCAGGTCTCTTAGGGTATAATCCCAGGAGTGTAATCGCTGGGTCAAAAGGCATTTCCATTTTTAGTTTTCTGAGGAAATTCCATACTGTTTTGCACACTGGCTGCACGAGTCTGCATCCCCACTAACAGTGCACTAGGGTTCCCTTTTCTCCATATCCTCTCCAACACTTGTTTGTTGATTTGTTTCTGATGGCCATTCTGACCAGTGTGAGGTCATTTTATTTATTTAGTTAGTTAGTTTTACTTTTTTAATTGTTTTACAAGTACAGTTTTCTGCCTTCCCCCCCTACCCCACCCCACCATCCAGCCCTCCGCTCCTCCCTCTCCCATATTCACCCCCCCTTGTTATTGTTCATATGTCCTTTATAATTGTTCCCGTAAACCCTTCACCCTTTTCCCCCTTTATCCTCTCTCCTCTCCCTTCTGATCACTATCAGCCTGTTCTTAATTTCAATGTCTTTGGCTACACTTTGCTTGCTTCTCCGTTTTGTTAATTAGGTTCTTGTTAATGGTGAGATCATATGGTATTTGTCTCTCATCATTTCTCTGATGGCTAGTGATGCTGAGCATCTTTACATACATCCTTGGGTCCTCTGTATGTCCTCCTTGGAGAAGTATGTGTTGAAGACTTTTGCTCATTTTTTAATTGGGTTTTTTGTCTTCCTGTAGTGGAGTATTGTAAGTTCTTTATATATTTTGGAGATCAAACACTTGTCCAAAATATCATTGGCAAATACGTTTTCCCACATAGTTGATTCTCTTTTTATTTTCTTTAGCCATGCAGAAGCTTTTTAATTTGATGAGGTCCCATTTGTTTATTCTTTCCTTTATGTCCTTTGCTTTAGGGGAACATATCAGTGAAGATGCTGCTCTGTGAAATGTCTGAGATTTTGCTGCCAATGTCTTCCTCTAGGAGTTTTGTGGCATTACAACTTATATTTAATTGTTTTATACACCTTGAATTTGTTTTTTTGTGTGGTATGAGTTGGTGATCAAGTTTTATTTTTTTACATGTAGCTGTCCAGTTCTCCCAACACCATTTGTTGAAGAGGCTCTTTTTTCTCCATTTTATGCTTCCTCCCACTTCGTCAAATATTAATTGACCATAGAAACTTGGGTTCATTTCTGGGCTCTCTGTTCTGTTTCATTGGTCTATGTGCCTGTTTTTGTGCCTGTTTTTATGTCTGCATTAGGCTGTTTTGAACACAGTGGCCCTGTAATACAGTGGCTCTATAATACAGTTTGATATCAGGTATTGTGATCCCTCCTGCTTTGTACTTTCTCAAAATTGCTACAGCTATTTTGGGTTGTTTATGGCTGTGAGGTATATCATTGGTACTTTATTAGGGATTGCATTGAATGTATATATTGTTTTGGGTAGTGTGACCATTTTGATAATGTTAATTCTTCCAATTCATGAGCATGATAGAAATGTCCATTTGTTTGTGTCTTCCTTAATTTCTTTCTTCAGTGTTGTGTAGCTTTTGAGTACAGGTGTTTTACATCCTTGGTAAGGCATATTCCTAGGCACTTTATTTTTCTTGTTGCTATATCAATGGGATTTTTCCCCTGATTTCTGCTTCTGACATTTCAGTGTTGGTATACAAAAATGCCTTTGATTTCTGAGTATTATTTTGTATGACTATCCTGCTGTTTCGCCAAATTCATTTATTAGGTCAAGCAGTTTTTTGTTGAAGTCTATAGGATTTTCGATGTACACTATCATGTCTTCTGCAAACTATGATGGTTTCATTTCCTCCTTTCCAATTTGGATGCCTTTATTTCTTTTTCTTCTCTGATTGCCATAGCTAGGACCTCCAGTACTATGTTGAATAGGAGTGGTGAAAGTAGGCATCCTTGTCTTGTTCCTGATCTTAGTGAGAAAGCTCCAAGACTTTGCCCATTGAGTATGATTTTGCCTGTAGGTCTGTTGTATATGGCCTTTATTATGTTGAGGAATGCTTTCTCTATTCCCACTTTGCTGAGTGTTTTTATCATAAATGGGTGCTGTACCTTATCAAATGCTTTTTCTGCATCTATTGATATTATCATGTGGTTTTTATCTTTCATTTTGTTTATATAGTGTATTATGTTTATTGATTTGCAAATACTGTACCATCCTTGCTTCTCTGGGATGAATCCCATTTGATCATGGTGTATGATCTTTTTAACGTATTGCTGGATGTGGTTTGCCAATGATTTTGTTGAGGATTTTAGCATCTATGTTCATCAGCGATTTGGCCTGAAGGTTTATTCCTTATGTCTTTATCTGGTTTTGGGATTAGGATGATGCTGGCTTCATTAAAAGAGTTTGGGAGTCTTCCTTCTTCTTGAATTTTTTTGAATAATCTGTGGAGGATGGGGGTTAGCTCTCCCTTAAATGCTTTGTAAAATTCTCCTGTGAAACTGTCTGGTCCAGGGCTTTTGTGTGTTGAAAGATTTGATTGCTGTTTCAATTTCATCAGCTATTATTGGTCTGTTCAGGCTTTCTGCCTCTTCTTCATTTTGTTTTGGAACATTGTATTTTTCTAGAAATTTTTTCATTTTCCCTAAGTTTTCAAATTTCTTGGCATATAGTTCTTCATAGTAATTTCTTAGAATCCTTTGTATTTATATGGTATCAGTTGTAATCTCACCTTTCATTTCTGAGTGTGATTATTTGAGTCCTCTCTCTCTTTTTTCTTGGTGGTAAAAAAGTCTTGTCAATTTTCTTTATCTTTTCAAAGCTCTTGGATTCATTGATCCTTAGACTTGTGCTTTTAGTCTCTATGTCATTTAATTCTGCTCTGATCTTGGTTATTTTCTTCCTTCTACTTGCTCTGGGCTGTCTTTCTGTTGCTTCTTGCGTTCTTGTAGGCATAGGGTTAGGTCATTTGTTTGAAATGTTTCTATCCTTTTTAGGTAGGCCTGTATCCACTATGACCTTTGCTCCCAGAACTGCCTTTGCTGTGTCCCATAAGTTTTGGGTTATTGTGAGTTCATTTTCATTTGTTTCCAGAAACTTTTTAATTTCTTCCTTAATCTTATTCTTGACCCATTCATTGTTTAATAGCATGCTATTCAATATCCATGAGTTTGAGTATTTTGGGTTTTTTCCTTGCAGTTGGTTTCTAGTTTCAGTCCCTTATGGTCAGATAAAATGCTTGATATAATTTCAATTTTCTTGAATTTGTTGAGGTTTGTTTCGTGTCCTATCATGTGGTTTATCTTTGAAAATGTTCCATGTGCATTTGAAAAGAATGTGCATTTTGCTTATTTGGGATGAAAGGCTCTCTCTCTCTCTCTCTCTCTCTCTCTCTCTCTCTCTCTCTATATATATATATATATATATATATATATATATATATATATATATATATATATATATATATATATCAGTTAAGTTTATTCAATGTAGGACATTGTTCAGTGCAGCTATATCTTTGTTGATATTTTGCTTGGAAGATCTGTGCATTTTTGACATGGGGTGTTAAAATTCCCTGCTATAATTGTGTTGCTGTCAATATTTTTCTTGAAGTCCTCCAGGAGTTTCTGTATGTATTTGGGTGCTCCTATTTTGGGTGCACATATATTTATAATGTTTATATCTTTTTGATGCACTTTTCCCTTGAGTATTATGAAGTGACTTTCTGGGTCTCTTTATGGCCATCTTTTTGAAGTCTATTTCATTTGATATTAGTAGAGACAAATATTTCTGAGCCTGTTCTTCCACCACTGGTTAAGAATGGGGTGGCATGTGTTGGGGATAATATTTGCTTAGCCTTCCAAGTTTTCTGGGCAAAGTTGGAGACTTTGTCAGCTCCAGCTACCTTTTTTATCCACTTCTTTGATGACACCAACAACAGTTGTCTGTCTCATGTCATCAACAGCAACCTGGCCCAGAGGAGGATAGTCAGAGAAATTCTCAGCACACATGGGCTTTCCAGTAACCATATCAACAATGGCAGCATCAGCAGATTTCAGAAACTTTGTGCCATCGTCCAGCTTTTTCCTAGAATGACAATCAATCTCCTCAGCTCAGCAAATCTGTGAGCAATATGAGCTGTGTGACAATCTGCAAAGGGAGCATATCCAGCACTGATTTGTCCTAGAAGGTTTAGGATAATCACCTGAGCTGTGAAAATGACTGCTTCCATTGGTGGGTCATTTTTGCTGTCACCAGCCACATTGCCACAATGAAAGTCTCTGACAGACATGTTTATAACATGGAAGCCCACATTGTCCCCAGGAAGAGCTTCACTCAAAGATTCATGGTGTATTTCAACAGACATTATTTATAATGTTGTCTGGAACAAAGGCGACCACCATGCCAGATTTGAGATTTCCAGTCTCCACTTGACCCACAGGGACAGTACCAATACCACCAATTTTGTAGACATCCTGGAAAGGTAGGCACAGGGGGTTTTCAGTTGGATAAGTTGATGGCAGAATGAAATCCAGAGTTTTAAACAGCATGGTTCCACTGGCATTTCCATCTTTACAAGTAATTTTCCATCTCTTGAACCAAGGCATGATGATACTTGGCTCCAACACATTGCCATTCTAATGATTTGACACTGAGATCTGTTTTTATCTACCTGGGAAAAGAAAATGCACCGTTGTTTCAAAAAAATGAGCTCTAAACCAAATCACGAGGATTCACTAGGAATTGCAGGTGTCCATTTGTTCCTGAGATCTTTTCCATGTGGGTGACTCTATAAAGAGTTCTGCACTTTGCAAAGCAACAGTGGGTGCTTAGCTGTTTTTCTGAGTTACATGAGTAGGGATGGATGGGCAGGTAGCAGTGAATAACCTCTTGATGTTCAAGAAAGAATTGGTTGGGGGATGTAGGATTGTGACCATACGAAAATAATATAAATAGATGCAGAAAAAAAGAAGGACCTCTGAAGTATGTCTGATTGTGCTAGATTTGGGGCTGGAATTTACAGTAAATCTATCTTTGGAAAGTTATTTGACTTTCATCTTTAGTATCATTATTTGAAAAGCAGAAATAATTTTATTTTTCTTTAAAAAAATGCTGTTCAAGTATAGTTGTCTCCATTTTCACACCAACACACCACTCCACCACACCTGTCCCACCTCCCGCCCTCAAATCTACCCACTTTGGCTTTTTCCATATATCCATTATATGTGTTCCTCGATGACCCTTCCCCTATAATCCCCTATTATCCTACTCCCCCATCCTCTGGTTACTTTCAGTTTGTTCCTATTTAAGTGTCTCTGGTTGTATTTGGCTTGCTTATTTGTTTTGTTGATTAGGTTCCACTTACAGGTGAGATCATACACTTACCATAATGCTTTCCAGTTCCACCCATACTGTTGAAAAGGTTAGGAGATTCTTCTTCCTTTCTGTTGTGTAGTATTCCACTGTGAAAGTGTACCACAGTTTTTTTGATCCATACATTTATTGATGGGCAGATAGGTTGTTTCCAGCACTTGGCTATTGTGAATTATGCTGCTATGATCATTGGTGTACATAGACTCCTTTGAATTGGTGTTTCGGGATCCTTAGGTTATAATCCCAGCAATGGGATTGCTGGGTCAAAAGGCATTTCCATTTTTAGTTTTCTGAAGAAATTCCATACTGTTTTCCACATTGGCTGTACTAGTCTCCATTCCCACCAACAGTGCACTAGGGTCCCCTTTTCTCCACAACCTCTCCAACACTTGTTTGTTGATTTGTTTATGGTGGTCATTCTCACCAGTGTGAAGTGGTATGTCATTGTGGTTTTAATTTGCATCTCCCTGATGGCTATTGATGGTGAGCATCCTTTCATATGTCTCTGGGCCTCTGTATTTCATCCTTGGAGAATTGTCCGTTCCAGTCTTCTCTCCATGTTTTAATTGGATTGTTTGTCTTCCTGGAGTATAGTCATATTAGTTCTTTATATGTTTTGGAGATCAAACCCTTGTCTGAGGTATTACTGGCAAATATGTTTTCCCATACAGTTAGTTCCCTTTTCCTTTTGTTGATGTTTTCTTTAGTTGTGCAGAAGCTTTTGATTTTGATGAAGTCCCATTTGCTTATTCTTTCTTTTATGTACTTTGGTCTGGGGAACATATCAGTGAAAATATTGCTGCATGGGATAGCTGAGATTTTCCTGTCTATGTTCACTTCTAGGAGTTTTATGGTGTCACATATTTAAGTCTTTTATCCACCTTGAATTTTTTTGTGTATGGTGTATGTTGGTGGTCAAGTTTCATTTTTTTGCATGTAGCTATCCAGATTTCCCAACCTCATTTGTTGAAGAAGCCATTTTTACTCCATTTTATTCTATTTCCCCCTTTATCAAATATTAATTGACCATAGAGAGTTGGGTTTATTTCTGGGCTCTCTATTCTGTTTCACTGGTCTATGTGTCTGTTCTTATGCCAGTACCATATTGTTTTGATTATAGTGGCCTTGTAATATAGTTTGATATCTGATATTGTGATCCCTCCTACTTTGTTCTTTCTCAAAATTGCCAGGGCTATTTGGGGTCATGTATGGTTTCAAATAAATTTTTGAAATGTTTGTTCTATATCTATGAAATTTGTCATTGGTATTTTAATAGGGATTGTGTTGAGTCTATAAATTGATTTTCAGTAGTATGGACATTTTGATGATGTTGATTCTTCCAATCCATGAACACAGTATATGCTTCTATTTATTTGTATCTTCCTCAATTTCTTTCTTCAGTGTTGTATAGTTTTCTGAGTACAGGTCTTTTACATCCTTGGTAAGTTATATTTCTAGGTACTTTATTTTTCTTGTTGCTATATCAAATGGGATTTTTTTTTCTGATTTCTGTTTCTGATATTTCATTGTTGGTGTACAAAAATGCCTTTGATTTCTGAATATTGATTTTGTATCCCACTGTTTTCCCAAATTCACTTATCAGGTTAACTAGTTTCTGGTGGAGTCTATAGGGTTTTCTATGTATACTACCATATCATCTGCAAACAGCAACCATTTTACTTCATCCTTTCCAATTTGGTTGCCTTCTATTTTTCTTTCTTGCCTGATCATTGTGGCTAGGATTTCGAATACTATATTGAATATAAGTGGTGAAAGTGGACATCCTTGTCTTGTTCCTGATCTACTGGGCAATCTTTTAGTTTTTTTCCCATTGAATATGATGCTGGCTGTAGGTTTCTCAAATATGACCTTTATTATGTTGAAGAATGCTCCCTCTACTCCCACTTTCCTTAGTGTTTCTATCATAAATGGGTGCTGTACCTTATCAAATGCTTTTCCCACTTCTACTGATATGATTATGTGATTTTGTCTTTCCTTTTGTTTATGTGGTGCATTATGTTTATTGATTTGCTAGTGTTGTACCATCCTTATATCCTTTGGATAAATCCTACTTGATCATAGTGTATGATCTTTTTAATGTGTTGCTGGATGCAGTTTTCTAATATTTTCTTGGGGATTTTAGCATTTATGTTCATCAATGATATTGGCTTGTAATTTTTTTTCTTTGTTGTGTCTTTATTGGTTTTGGGATTAGGATGATGCTGACTTTGTGAAAAGAGTTTGGGAGTCTTCTCTCTTCTTAAGTTTTTCAGAATAGTCTGGGAAGTATAAAGGTTAGATCTTCCTTAAATTTTTGTAAAAACTCCTGTAAACCCATCTGGTTCAGTGTTTTTGTGTGCTGGGATTTTTGTGATTATAAGCAGAAATAATTTTAATTTCTCAGGGTTTTTTTTTTTTTTTTGTAAAATTTCTGCCTTCACCACAGCATAACAATGATGACTATTATTATTCCTGGATTACATGATGATTTTTAAAATAGTATCCATATATAGAGTTTGTGTTCCAAAATAAAGCAGAGATGATTGTATCTCATAAAATGAAGCTGCCAACACCACTGACATTTTCTAATGGGTTCAGAGCAGAATTTCTGCTAGTAGCAAGAGTATCTATTTTTGCTGAACTATGGCTTTCTGATGATTGGAGAGTCTGAATAACTAGGGTGGGAAATTGTGATGTTTAATTTTTATTAAACATATTGTGGTAATTATGGTTGATAAAATTGCATAGATTTTGAGTATACAATTCTATGATACCTTACTTTTCATATTTTATTGTATACCTGCCACCAAAATTCAAACCTTCATTCATCATATATTTGGCCCCCTTGAGCTTTTACTACATCTACTGCCCTTCCTTTCAGCAATCACCATACTGTTATCTGTGTCAGTGAGTTTTTGTTAGTTTATTTATTCACTTATTTATTAACTTATTGCTTTCAGTTTTATATCCCACACATGAGTGAAATCATATGGTTATTGACTTTTTCTGTCTTATGTGTTTTGCTTAGTATGATATTCTCATGTTCTATCCAGGTTGTTGAGGAACACTTGCTTATTTCCATGTCTTGGCCAATGAATAATGCTGTAATGAATATAAAGTTGCATATATCTCTGTGAACAAATGTTTTCAAGTTTTT
Organism: Tonatia bakeri; assembly: GCA_004024845.1. NCBI lineage: Eukaryota > Metazoa > Chordata > Mammalia > Chiroptera > Phyllostomidae > Tonatia > Tonatia bakeri. The sequence goes on from PVIA01004164.1 coordinate 118,878, forward strand.
CAGGTAGATACCCAGAAGAGAAGTTGCTGAGTCATTTGGTAGTTCTATTGTTAATTTTTTGAGGATAGTTAATTTTAATCTGTCCATCTACCTATCATAAATTTCTGTCTATCTATATATGTTCTAATTGGTTCTGTTTTCTGGGGAATTTTGACAAATTTATGAGAGGAAATGGTGGGCTTAGCACTAGAACTTTATTATCTTTACAAATTAAAAAATTTAAACAGGTGAAGTTACATTCCATAGTTAAATACTATCATAGTCACTATTTTCTCATTGTCTTTTTCTAGAATCTGGTGATGTAGAATAACTGTATATTAGGTCTGGCAAGACTGAGATAATCATCTATAACCCACTCTTTCCTGAATTAAAACAGTTGACTGGAAAAGGTTATAGATTTCTGGAATTTCCGTACATTAGCTCTTATGTTCCCTGACTTGTGAGCCCTAATGTTATTGGCAAAACTAAAACATGACAGACCTTGACTTTGAAGACATTAAAATGTGCTTTTCAGGGTCACTATTTATCAACGTATTTGCTAACTTATCTTGGCTTGGCTAAAAGAGATATTTAGCTGCTGATGCACATAGCTAAGGCAATTGAAATTTATGGTATTTTTGTAAGTCACCTCTGGCATAATTAAAACTAAGTCAATTATACATACATTTTGTACTACAGGTAATAAAGACAAACAAAGTAGGTGTTCCATTCACCACACATATAAGCTGGTTTTTTTTTAGGTTCAAATATTATATGCATACACCTGGCAGAGCTGTCCAACCTGTAGCCCATGGGCCCCAGGATGGCTATGGATGTGGCCCAACACAAAATTGCAAATTTACTTAAAACCTTTTGTGCTCATCAATATTTGTTATTGTTTGTGTATTTAATGTGTGACCCAACACAACTCTTCTTCCAGTGTGGCTCAGAGACACCAAAAGTTTGAACTCCCTTGATAGAGCTTTCATTACATTCAGGCATGGATTAAGCAACTGTCCAAAATCTAGAATAAGTATGAAGGAAGTCATTTAATTTCATTATTACTGGCTTTTTCACTTCTTGAATAAAGCTTATCTCTCCACTTAATCTGTGTATATTTTCACCTTGAGAGAAATATATTTCAAGAAAGACACAAAACTATCATGTCTATTCTTATAAAATTAAATTACTACAACAATGACTATCTTTTGAAATAGTTCTGAGACTAAAGTAAGTTGTTAGATGAGTGTGATATTTTCAGAAACCTGACCAGTACTTCTGCCCCTTTCCCCAAGTAAAATTGTTGCTTTGAATTTTCATTCATTCTTATCTTAGTTTTCTCAAAGCACTTCAAAAATTTTGAAACTGATTCTTCTATACAATACCTACTGAAGAAGTGACACTAAGGATTTCCTTTTCTACCACACTCTTATTCTTGGACACTATTTCTTTAACTTTTTTTTTCATTCAGTAATTCACAGTATGCTTCATGATGATGTTTCTATAATTGTTAAAATGTTTAAGTGTCTCTATGTTCGCTTAGGATGGAAATCTGTCACATTGTATTTTGGAGTTTGGCCTGAGTTTATTGTATATTAAAGTTCAGATAATCTTCCATTGCATAAATTTAGTGTCTGATTATATTGAAATAGGAACAGCAAGGATAGATGTTGTGTCTGGGAAAGAACTTTAATAACAGCAACAGAAATGTGGAGGTGAGTGAAATCAAAAAGCTAATAGGATTAATAATGCTCTGAAGGCAAGTCAGGTATTGTTCAATGTACCCTTTTCCTCAGAATACAATTTTGCCTTCATTTCAACATACGTTGAAATGATCTTAGTACAAAGATCATAACATGATGATAGGTTTTTAGTAAGAGAAAGTGCAAAGTTATTATTTTGTTTTATTTACCCAAAACACAGAAGTAATAGTAATGAGACAACAATTTCAATGGGAGGTTTGAATTTAAAATAGGTTGGTGATAGTATAAAGAAATATTAGCATTTTCTGCCAGGATTCTTAAAATAATATTGCTATACTTTATAATTTGAACATAAATATGGAGTTTTTAGCAAGAAAAATTAAACTGATTGATTGTAAAATAAGAATGTTTAATTTAAATCTGTTGAGAAATTTTTGGCCTTTAAATTGGTTATTCCCACTTAAATGTTGGTATTCATTACTAATTCTTTTCACATATTTCAATTACATTTACCTCAAATTAAAATGATTTTTAGTTATTGTATCTTCAACATAGTCATTACTGTTATTATAAAATAAAATTCCTTTATGAATTGGAATGCTGTTATCATATTATGGCTAAATAACCCTCACATCTTTATTCCTAACTCACCTTAAACCATTTATTGCCTGGTTTCAATTACCTTAATGTTTTTCAAACTCCAATTGCAAGAGTAATAATTCACAGGAGAAATCATGGAAAATGTAAATGAACTTGGCTTTTTTTCTCAGTTCTTCAAAAAGCCCTTGGTGTTTCTGAAGACATTTTTAAACCTGTTTTATGGCCTACATCTTCAGAGAACCCAACAAAAAAGTCATTTGTTAACCCATGAAAATATAGAGAAGAGGCTGAATGCTTAAATAAATAAAAACATTAATACTTTTATGCCAAGCTCAATGCCATTTATTGAAACAGTTTAAATTTGTCAATGTCATGCTCAAGAAATAGGAGGCCTATACTGACATAGTAGACTGTTACCTTCCTCAGGTGTGATGTTACTTTTATCTCTCATGAAACATGAGGACTCTTTTATTGGGCAACCAAGTCAGACCAAAATCTCATATTGAATAGTGCTCCTGTGTGTATGTCAACAATTGGCCTTTGATTTTCAGGATAGGATTTTACACTTCCTATTGTCATCATATCTAATATCTAAATAATATCTAAATATTGTGTATATTTACCTGTATCTTTCTAGTATTTTGGGTTTTATGGCTTTAAATATATTTTCTATTTGGTATTTGTTTAGAGTAATTTCATTGGTTCAGTTCAATATCTTTTAGAAGGAGCCAGTTCCTTCTTATGAAATAATTGGACAGATAAAGAAATATATATATATAGAAAGAAGGGAGGGGCATCCTTCTAGAGGCTCTGGGGAAGAATCGATTCCATGCCTCTCTCCTAGCTTGTGATGGCTGCCAGCAATCCTTGGCATTCATTGGATTATAGACATTATTCCTCCAATATCTGCTTCTATCTTTATGTAACCTTCACCCCTCTATGTGCCTCTGTGTCTTAAATCCCCTCTTCTTCTTCTTCTTCTTTTTTTACACAGGCACCAGTTTAAAGGACTGGGGAAATTTTGTGCAGGTGATCCTTCACCTCTGTGGCCTGCACATGGTCTGGACCCCTGATCCTGGGCACACCTCTCTGACCTCTGCCCTATGTCTGCATCTCTGTCCATGAGTCATTGTTCCTGATCATTTTCAGCATGGGATGCAAATGGTTTGGACTTTTATGTGAGAAAGATCAAAAGACCTAAATTGAACACCTCTAAGTTGCTAGCCTTATGAAATATCTGTCAAAAAAATCTCATGCTGTTATGAGCTTCCACCATAAGCAACCCAATTCTCTTCAGTCAGTTCACTGCTGAGTCACTGTGTTTAATATACTCACCATGGTTTATGACTGGCATTGACAAAACAGGGTGTATGCAGAGAGATTAATTGGTGCCTCTGAGGGGGGCAAGAATAGTTCAAAGAATTAAGGGTTGTAGCTCAGAAAAGAGAATACACATCAGAAGACATTAAATTTTTTTAACTTGAAATACTTCCAAGAATTTGGAGTGAGAATTAAAGATTTTCTATGCAAGGACAGAGACCTAATTGTTTTATATTTAATTTTGCCATACATTTATGATTATAAATTTATCACTGTTTTGCATTTCAGAAATCAGGGTGGGCTTAGCTATTTTCTTTTGGATCTGGAAGAGAATCCATGCTCAGGCAACTTGGGTTTATTGTCAGGGTTCCCTTCCACGTAGTTTGGGACTGTAGTCTTTCTTTCCTGGCTGCCTTTTTAACTGGAGACTGTCCTGAGCTTCCAGAGGCCTCCTGCACCCCCGGGCCTGTTTCCCTCATCCTCAAAGCCAGAAAAAGCAGGTTGAGTCATTCTCATGGTTCAAATCCTCCTGACCTTTACTTCTGCCTTATGTCTTTTACTCTCAACTGCAGAAAAGTTTCTGCTTTTACAGCCTCATGTTAACAGCTTGGACCTACCTTGATAATTCATGATAATCTACCCATCTCAAAATCCTTAACTTTGTTCACATCTGCAAAGACCTTTTCATGTGTAATCAAATGTATTTACAGGTTCAGTTCTGAGATTTAGAAAGTGTATATTTTTACAGGGTCACTTTGTTGCCATAATCATAAATATGAGTTTCAGAAAAGCAGCTTTTGGTTCAATATGAGGGAAAACTTTCAATAAAAATATCTGTCAGTGGGATTTTAGTCTTTAAAAAGGTACTCTCTTTATCAGAAGTATTCAAGAATAAGCTGAATGTCCATTTTTTAGGACTTAGAGAGAGAACTATTCCTATATGCTGGTCCATTGCAAGGCTTTTATTTCAATTCTATGATATATATGATTAAACATAGTAAAATCCCTTTAAGTAATTATTACCTTTCCTCACTCTTTTAATAATTTCAAAATCTGTTCACATCTTTAAGAATGTATGTTTTCTGCAGTGTTCCTTGCATTTATTTTCATGCCTTTGCTACACTTACTTAAGAGATCAGTAAAGTGTTATTCTTCTAATTATAGGCTTTGTTTCAAAGGCAGGAGGGATTCCAAGTTCTCCCAGTCTGATTCACCTTCATCCTGAAACTCACCTTAAACATAAATTAGTCTTTTCCAACATGAGAAAAAGGAAGGGAGACTTGCAAATTTGCCATGAGTTTAACTTTTATTTCAGCTTTCAAACATTTTACCTCTATTTTATCTAAGCATTATCTTGCATTATACGGTTGCAGAACAGTAAGCAGAGAAGAATAATTATATGTGCAAAAAAAAAACAACAACCCAGACTTGTAATTCTATCACCATTTATAACATTACACATTGTTTCTAAAAATAATGCTGAAAGAAATCTCTAGAATATGAACTCCTAACATTTCTATTGTCAATTCACAAGTTTAAAAAAATACATTATTGACACTGGCAATAATCAATCTGGGAAAGAAAGTGATAACCTTTAAAATGTCAAGCTGTTTAAAATTTTCAAATTTAAAAGAACATACTGTTAGTGAGAGACTGTCAAGAATATTTAACTAATAAGAGTGCTCCTGGAATATGCTGACAAGAGGTTGACAAGCTCAGAGACAGAGCAAGGCAGCTTAGAACCTTGTAGCAATTATCAGTGGAAGTCCTGTAATGGTCTTCTAAATGTCATGTCTGCAGGAAGAATGGGAAGAGATGCCTTCATGAGATACAGGGTGCCTCTGTGTGGGGATTCCAGACTGTGACTGCTATTAATAAGTGGTGGCAGATTAGTAGGTTATAGAATTATGAAAATTTTAGAAATTTTGCAATGGACTTTCAAATTGCTTTTATGTCAAAATACCAAGACTCCTTGACTAACATGTAAATTGTTTGGTGCTAAATCAAATGTAAGTTCATTTTGTTCTCCATTTTGGAAGGATTTGCATTTTGTTCTCCATTTTGGAAGAATTTGCATATTGTACTAGTCAATGAATAGCTGAACTGAAATGAACACAAACTGTGATTTCAAGACTCCATCTCCATGGCACATAATGAAGCTGAAATAAAAAAGGAAATAAAACATATTCCCTGTCAATCAACTGTCAGAGTGTCTATTTATTTCTTTAAACAGAGTACTCAGATAATAGCAGGAAAACAGTTTATCACTTGTAATGTTGTTTGATGAATGATATGGGTGAATTAGGATATTTTTCATTTATTATTCAGATAATTCCAAAATAAAGTTCTTTCATGATTCTAAGGAAGTCAGAAAACCTTTTCTTCAAACTGTCATATTAATAGCAGAAGGTAAAAGAAGCTAAACTATACATGAAAAAGTAAAGTAAATGAATGAAATAAACTTGAAAGAAATAAAAGATCCTGTGTGGTCTTCCGTACTTATATTTCTAGGCCAGTAATGTCTGAAGTAAATGAAAGCAGACTGGTGTTAATGGACCTATAAGATCTTTATATCATTTGCTGTAACTGGCTTCCAACCTAGTAATGGTGTTAATGAGAACACATGATTCTTGTTATTGATGAATGAAAAAACAGAAGGACTGAAGTTCACCAAGCCTTAGAGGTATTTCCATAACAAAGACCACCAAAATGGATTACTTTGTCATCACACTCAGAACACTCTTTGTTCAGAAAATACTTTTATAGTTTGAGGGTCTAATGGTACAAATTATGAACAGGAAAGCATATGGGGCAACTCATTTTACGTAGTAGAGATGTTTTCTTCTAAATTACAGTCAGGTGTATTGTAGCAGGTTATTAACACTCTCAGGATGCCCTCTTGAAGGAAGCAAAGATCTTTATGTCAATTTGCAGATGCAGGCCCTGGATCTGTTGCCATTTCTCTTGGCATTTAGCTCTCAAACTGTATGTCTAATATTCTCTTTCTTCATTTTCTCAGTATATGTTGAGGCCCCAAAATATGTTAGTTTTGATTTAAATTCTTGTCCTCCTTGAATATGAATTTTTTTGTTAGAGTCAGCTAATTTTTTTCTCCATTTCTTAACACAATGCTGTCTTTCCTTGTCTCTGTCATTGCTTCTCTCTCTCAACATACAATGTTTGTGTTTGATTACCCCTGCCTGTCTTCTAAATTTTGTCCTAATTTTATTTTTAATTCACAAGGAGAATATGGTTCACTTCTTTACATTATAGTATCATATACCCAATGTACATTAATTCTTAATGGAAACATATTCCTGGATACCTCTCTTAGGAATGTTCCAGAGGAATTTTGCTAATGTCCACACAAATATTATTGGAGCTTTAAGGATAATTATAGAATATATAAGTTATACCTTTAGTTTGGTGCCAAATTAGTAACATGTTTCATACTCCATAAACACTTAAGAATTTAATTGCCAGTTCAGAGTTTTCCAAAGTTCTTTTTGGTTTCTGGAAAAGTTACACAGAAAGTATTAAATGTGGCTGCCACTCAGCTTTTCCCATGAGTGACTGGAATGAGCAGAGTTTCAATTAACATTCACTTTCCCTAGGTCAACCTTGATGTACAGTAACATGAGTAAAAAAATAAACTACTCTTAGTTGAAGTCATTAAGATTGGGAATGTTTGTTACCCCAACATAAGTTAGTCTATGTTGATAGACTAATATATTAATATATTAGAAATTATTAGAAATAGGTTGATGGTAATATAGCTATGACATGAAAGAGCTTGTATTTGAACTGTTTTCAATATTAGAGTCTGTGCTGATAATCCTACATCATATAGCTCCTCTGTAAACATAGTAACTACAGTACAGGATAAATCTATAAATAATAAGAAAATATTTTATAGTGAATTAATTGCACTCATTATTACAGGTGTTATTGTCAAAGCATGTATTAAGCAGACTTAATAAATATTTTTGTGAAATTTAATGATAAATCTCATGAAAGAATGTATTAAAAACCCAAAGAAGCTCAAGAATAAGTTTGTAGACTAGACATGTATATTCCATTAAATTAAAAAAGTGATGTTTCAATGTCTAATTTTCTTAAGTACCAGCTCAGTTTCATCTCTGTTTCATGGACACATACTGTCATACTTCAAGTTTCTGTATTGTGCTGTAGAATTGGCATGCAGAAGTGGTGAGATGCATCTATAGTGTTGGCACTCTGAAGAGTGCTTCCACCAGGTTTCTTCTCAGGACTCTTGCAAATCACAGATATAATTTAAAAGCATATTAAAAGATGCAGAAGTAGGTGACCACTTTAATAAAGGAAAATTGAAGGTAAAATGAAAATTATCTGAGCTGGTAAATTAGACTAATGAATTTTAAATTAAAGGAAACACGACTTTGAGTTTGCAAAGTTTAAATATTTCAAAGTGATGGATAGAGATTTTGTAATTTTTTAAAAGTTGTTGCTGACTCTTTTCTAAAAGATTTACCTTTATTCAGTAACAAATCATAGAATACAGGAAAAGTGAGAAGGTGTCATTTACCAACAAGAGAGATAGCTGATATATTCTGTATAGTCAGAAAAATTAACTGGAGACACATAATGTGAAATGTCTTAAAATGAAATGCTCAACAAAAGCCTCAGGATTGACTATTTTTGAATCTTATTAAGTAATACTTTGTACTTTGCAGCAATTTTATACTTGCTTTTTCAAATACATTAGGTGCAAAAGATAACTATTATTTCTATTCTAGAGATGTGAAAGAACTACAGCTAAATTGGTACACACCTTTAAAATTATACAGACATAAATATAAATTGAAATAAAAGCAAATAATGCATATTTTGATCCTGAACCTAAAAGATAATTTTTTAAAATTTTATTTCAATTATTGTTCAAGTAAAATTTTCTATCTTTTACTCCCATCCCGGGCCACCCATCCAACCCTCCCCACCTCCCTCCTATTTCCACCTGCCCTCAGTTTTTACCCATGTATCCTTTATACTTGCTCCTGTAAACTCTTTCCCTTTCCCCCTGAAATTCCCTCCCCTCTCCCCTCTGAACACTGCCAGCCTGTTCTCTATTTCAGTGTCTTTGGTTATATTTTGCTTGTTTCTTTGTTTTGTTGATTAGGTTCCTGTTAAAGGTGAGATCATATGATATTTGTCTTTCACTGCCTGGTTTATTTCACTTAGCATAATACTTTCCAGTTTTATCCATGCTGTGGCAAAGGGTAAGAGCTCCTTCTTTCTGCTGCATAGAATACCATTGTGTAAATGTACCATTGTTTTTTGATCCATTCATTTACTGATGGGTACCTAGGTTGCTTCCAACACTTGGCTATTGTAAATTGTGCTGCTATGAACATTGGGGTGCATAGGTTCTTTTGGATTGGTGTTTCAGGGTTCTTAGAATATAGTCCCAGCAGTGAAATTGTTGGGTCAAAAGGCAGATACATTTTTAGTTTACTGAGAAAACTCCATACTGGTTTCCATACTGGTTGTATAAGTCTGCAATCCCACCAACAGTGCACTAGGGTCCCCTTTTCTCCACAACCTCTCCAACACTTGTTATTTGTTGCTTTGTTTATGATGGCCATTCTGACTGGTGTAAAGAGGTATCTCACTGTGATTTTAATTGGCATCTCTCTGATAGCAAGTGAAATTGAACATCTTTTCATTTGTCTCTGGATCCTCTGTATGTCCACCTTGGAGAAGTGTCTGTTCAAGTCCCTTGCCCATTTTTTAATAGGATTGCTTGTGTTCTTAGAGTGGAGTTGTGTAAATTCTTTATATATTTTGGAGATTAAACCCTTGTCTTAGGTACCATTGGCAAATATGTTTTCCCATACAGTTGGTTCTCCTCTTATTTTAATACTGTTTTCTTTAGCCATGAAGAAGCTTTATATTTTGATGAGGTCCCATTTATTTATTCTTTCCTTTATGTTCCTTGCTCTAGAAGACATATCAGTAAAAATGCTGCTGCATGAAATATCTGAGATTTTCTTGCCCATGTTATCCTCTACGACTTTAATGGTGTCACAATTTATATTTAAATCTTTTATCCACCTTGAATTTATTTTTGTGTATGGTGTAAGTTGGTGCTTGAGTTTCATTTTTTCTCAGGTAGCTGTCCAGTTCTCCCAACACCATTTGTTGCAGAGGCTATTTTTACTCCATTTTATGTTGCTGCCCCCTTTGTCAAATGTTAATTGACTGTAGAGACTTGGGTTTATTTCTGGGCTCCCTGTTCGGTTCCATTAGTCCATGTGCCTGTTTTTATGCCAATACCAGGCTGTTTTGATTACAGTGGCCTTGTAATACAGTTTGGTATCAGGTATTGTGATCCCTCCTACTTTACTCTTCTTTCTCAAAATTGAAGCAGCTATTTAAGGTCATTTATGGTTCCATAAAATTTTTTGAAATGTTTGTTTTATGTCTGTGAAATATGCCTTCGGTACTTTAATAGGTATTGCATTGAGTCTGTAAATTGCTTTGGGTAGTATGGACATTTTGATGATTTTAATTCTTCTGATCCATGAACACAGTATATATTTCCATTTGTTTGTGTTTTCCTTGATTTCTTTCTTCAGTGTTGTGTAGTTTTTTGAGGACAGGTCTTTTACCTCCTTGGTTAGGTTTATTCCTAGGTATTTTATTTTTCTTATTGCTATATTGAATGGAATTGTTTCTTATTTCTGCTTCTGCTGTTTTATTGTTGGTATACAAAAACACCTTTGACTTCTGGATGTTGACTCTGTATGCTGATGTTTTGGAAATTCATTTATTAAGTCCAGCAGTTTTTTTGTGGAATCTATAGCATTTTCTATGTATACTATCCTGCCATCTGCAAACATGATAGTTTTTTTTCCTCCTTTCCAATTTGTACGCCTTTTAGTTCCTTTATTTGTCTGATCACTGTGGCTAAAACTTCCAATACTATATTGTATAGAAGTGGTGAAAATGGACAACCTTGTCTTGTTCCTGATCTTAGTGGAAAAGATTTCAGTTTTTGCCCATTGAGTATGATGTTGGCTGTAGGAGTCTCATACATGGCCTTTATTATGTTGAGGAATGCTCCCTCTATTCCCACTTTGCTGAGTGTTTTTATCATAAATAGGTGCTGTACTTTATCAAATGCTTTTTCTGCATCTATTGATATGATCATGTAGTTTTTGTCTGTGCTTTTGTTTATGTGATGTATTACATTTACTGATTTGCAAATATTGAACCATCCTTGCATCCCTGGGATGAATCCCATTTGGTCATGGTGTACGATCTTTTTAATGTGTTGCTGGATGTGGTTTGCCAATATTTTGTTGAGGATTTTAGCGTTTATATTCATTAGCAATATTGGCCTGAAGTTTTCTTTCTTTGTTGTGTCTTTATCTGGTTTTGGGAATAGGATAATGCTGGCTTCATAAAAAGAGTTTGGGAGTCTTCCATCATTTTGGATTTTTTTTGGAATAGTCTGTGAAGGATAGGGGTTAGCTTTTCCTTAAATGCTTTTTAGAATTCTCCTGTGAAACCATCTGGTCCAGGGCTTCTGTGTGTTGGGAGTTTTTTGATTACTGCTTCAATTTCATTTACTGTTATTGGTTTGTTTAGGCTTTCTGCTTCTTCATTGAGTTTTGGAAAATTACATTTTTCTAGAAATGTGTCCATTTCACCTAGGGTTTCAAATTTCTTGGCATATAGTTCTTCGTAATAATTTCTTACAATCCTTTGTATTTCTGTGGCATCAGTTGTAATCTCTCCTCTTTCATTTCTGATTATGTTTATTTAAGTCTTCTCTCTTTTTATCATGATGAACCTGCTTGAAGGCTTGTCTATTTTCTTTATCTTTTCAAAGAACCAGCTCCTAGATTTATTGAAATTTAGAATTGTGCTTTTAGGCTCTTTGTCATTTAATTCTGCTCTGATCTTGGTTATTTCCTTCCTTCTGCTTGCTCTGGGCTGTCTTTGTTTTTGTTCCTGGAGTTCTTGTAGATATAGGGTTAGGTTGTTTGTTTGAAATGTCATATCTTTTTTAGGTAGGCCTGTATCGCTATGAACTTCCCTGTCAGGACTGCCTTTGCTGTGTCCCATAGTTTTTGGGTTGTTGTGAATTAATTTTCATTTGTTTTTAGAAACTTTTTGATTTCTTCCCTAATTTCAATCTTGACCCATTCATTGTTTAATAGCATAGTATTCAATCTCCAGGATTTTGAGTGTTTTGTTTTTTTTCCTTGGGGTTGGTTTCTAGTTTCAGTACCTTGTGATCCAAGAAAATGCTTGGTATGATTTCAATATTCTTGATTTTGTTGAGGTTTGTTTTGTGTCCTATCATGTGGTCTATCTTTGAAAATGTTCCATGTGCATTTGAAACGAATGTGTATTTGGCTTCTTTGGGATGGAGGGCTCTATAGATATCATTTAAGTCTATTTCATCTAGGGCATTGTTCAATGCCACAAGATCTTTGTTGATATTTTATTTGAAAGATTTGTCCATTTTTTACAGTGGGTGTCAAAATCCCCCACTATAATTGTGTTGCTATCAATATTGTTCTTGAAGTCCTCCAAGATTTTTTTGTATATATTTGGGTCTGACTATGTTGGGTGCATATATATTTACAATGTTTATGTCTTCTTGGTGAATTCTTCCCTTGAGTATTATGAAGTGACCTTCTGGGTCTCTCTTTATGACCCTTTTTTGGAAGTCTAGTTTGTCTGATAGGAGTACTGCTATCCCTGCTTTCTTTTTCTGTCCATTTTTCTGGATAATTTGTTTCTAGCCCTTCACTTTCTGTCTCTGAAGGTCTTTTATCCTTAGGCTGGTCTCTTATAAGCAGCATATGTGTGGCTCATGCTTTCTTATCCACTCAGCTATTCTATATCTTTTGATTGGGGCATTTAATCCATTTACATTTAAGGTTATTATTGATAGGTACTTATTCATTGTCTTTTTCATACCTGTGTTCCTCTTTCTTTCTCTCTCTCTCTCTTTTCTTTCCTTTCCCTAAAGCAGTCCCTTTATCTCTTGCAGAGCTGGTTTGGTGGAGGTGTATTCTTTTAGACTTTTGTCTGGGAAGCTTCTTATTTGGCCTTCTATCTTGATTGAGAGTCTTTCTGGATAAAGTAGCCTTGGTTGCAGACCTGTGGTTCTCATTACTTAGAATATTTCTTGCCATTCTCTTCTGACTTGGAGGGTTTCCATTGAGAAGTCAGCTGCTAGCCTTATTGGGGCTTCCTTGTATGTTGCTTCCTGTTTCCCTCTTGCTGCCTTTAAGATTCTCTCTTTATGTTGAAATTTTGCCATTTTAATTATGATGTGTCTTGAGGTGGGCCTCTTCAGGTTCCTCTTGATTGGGACACTCTGTACTTCCTGGATTTGTGTGACTTTTTCTCTTATCAAATTAGGGAAGTTTCCCATCATTACTTTTTCAAATAGGTTTTCTATCCCTTGGTCGTCTTCTTCTCCTTCTGGTATCCCTATTATACAGATATTATTATGTTTCATATTGTCTTGCATTTCTCTTAATACCTCTTCATTCTTTTTGAGCCTCCTTTTATTTTCTTGCTCTTTCTGCGTGTTTTTTTCCTTTGCCCTCCAATTTGCTGATCCAATCTGCTTCATTGAGCCTGTTTTTCATTACTTTTACTGTGTTCTTCAGTTCAGAAATTGTACTCTTCACTTCCTCTTGGTCCTTGTTGATAGTTTCTATTTCCTTTGTCATGTTGATATAGTTTCAGTGAGTTTGTTGTAGCTTCCCTGTAGTTTCTAGTAGCTCATTGTGAGCTCATTGAGCTTCCTAATAATCATTTCTTTGAACTCAATATCTGACAGTTGAGTTGCCTCTATTTCATTTAGCATTCTTTCTGAGGCTTCCTCCTTTCCTTTCATTTGGGGATTGTTTCTTTGTCTTCCCATTGTTTGTGAGACTGTTCTTGTTATCATCTGATTCTTACGTTGATGTGTTCTGGCTCCCTGAGTTTATGATGTGAACTTCTGTGGTAGAAGACCTGTGAGATTCAGTGGTGCAGTCTCCTTTGGGTCTCCTGGTGTTCACACCTTCCACATACTCTTTTTTGTGATCAGTTGGAGGGGTAATGTAAAATGGATTAAGATAGCAAGAGAGTATTCTATTTATAGTACCAGCCAGTAGAGAAGAAATAGGAGATCCTTTGACTATGTATAGTGTTAGCTGTGATCTTCTACCCAGCTAGCCACTGTTTAGAAAGGATGGAAAGTAGATAAAACTCTTGTTGTTAGGTAAAGAAGGATTGTGAGTTAGATCTAGAAAGCAGTGAGGTTGTGGGAGGTCAGATTTTGAGGTAGGGTAAGAGTAAAGGATAGAAAATAGGTGTAGTATGTGAGAGAATAGAGTTAACCACTACATTAATAGAGTTCAGGAAACGGAGAAGTGAGCTAATATCTGGGAGGAGTGTTGTTAAGTATATACAATTGTATGATACAGCTATTATTTATAATAATATTAGAGCAACAATCTTATGACAGAATCTGTATGATCTGAATAACCAGAATAGGGAGTATAGGACCTTGATTAGTTTGCCAAAGGAACACAAGTGACTTGAAGGACAGTAAACTAGCACTACACTATGTCAGAGAGAACAGGGGAAACCTGTCAAATGATACAATATAACCACCCAAGCAACTAAGACTATATAGAAGGAGTACAAAAATACTATTAAAATAAAAGATGTAGGAATAATGAAAAAAAATAATACAAATATGCAATAACTTGCAGGTTCTATGTAATAGCAAAATGAATTTTGTCCCACTGTCTCAACTGTTGGGTTGTCCCCTGTTTGGGTCCAACTCTGGTCTTTTTACAGTTCCAGGTTTTTAGTTTTTTTTCCCTTTTTGTCTCACTTGTGGGTATTCAAAAAAAAAAGGTAGAAGAGGGGAGAAAGAAGAGATTAAATTGGAAAGAAAGGAAGAAGGAAAGAGAGAAAGAAGATATAGAAAGATAAAACAATAATAAGAATTTAAAAAAATAAATGATTTCTTAAAAAAAAAAGAAAACAAAACAAAAAAAGCCCACCTCTTGTTGATTTCAATCTCGCCAAACCACAAACCGGTTTTTCTGGTCTTGCTAGTTGAGGAGCGATTGGTGTGGCTTTTCTCCCTTCCCATTCTGCACTCAGACAGTCTTGCACCCCCTCTCCCCAGAGCCTTGGATGTCAGATCCAGGTCTTCCTGAGAGTGCTCTCTACCCTGGGGTTACTGCTATGGACTGGGGTGCAGCGTGTTCTTGCTTGGTCAGGCTGTCTCGGTGCTGTGGGCTTGGGCGCGCACCCTTCCTAATGGTATGGAAGTGCTCAGGGCCTTCAGCGCAAACTTCCCTGCCACGTGGGGATCCCTGTTCTGTTTGTTGGGGAGGAAGCCAAGCAGCTGATGCTGCACTTTTCCCCAAACAGTTCTTTTTCTTGGGAAATTGCTCCCACTCAAGGCTGCGGCTCTGTACAGCCCAATTCTCCAGCCAGACTATCCAGGGCAGTGCTGGTCACTGCACAACTCTTAACTCTCCCAAGCTGGTGTCCACAGACTCTGAGGGTGATCCCCTCTCTGCCCCTTCAAGAAACCAGGTCTCTCCCAGTGCCGTTTAAACCTTGATCGGCCAGGGAGGGAGGGAGCAGTTGATACCGCTCTCTACCAAGGACTCTGCGGCAGGCTCAGTGGTGGGCGCTGGGGGAGGCTGCAGCCGCCCTGGTTCCCGAGCTGGTCCCTAGGACCTTATTGGCCTAAAGTACCCTTCTTACCATCTGACTTTTCAGTGTCCGCTACAGTTTTTGGTCTCTTACCCTCATATTCTGGGATACTGTTTGTTGTTTGCTCTGTTCCTCCATAGATCAGCTAGGTTTTTCCCCTGTGAGTAGGAGGGAGAGGAATCTGCTCCCTGCTACCCCATCGCCATCTTCCTCCCTAAAAGATAATTTTAATTCAACTTGTACATTTCCTTGATCATGATAAACAATCATATACCATAAAATAACTTTTCAAATACAGTAAGTTACCTATTTTAATTCCAGGAGTATTTTATTTTGTCTATTCAGTTGCATTAGATTTCAAAATTTAAAATAAATGCTCTGTGACCATTCTTAAAAGAGATATATTTAATTGTGAGCTTTATTGAAGATTATTTTTTATTAGCCATTTCAGCAAACCCAATTTCAGACATCCTATAGACAAAAAAGAATAATTAAAATATTTTTCTACCTGTCATTGCTTAGAGCTACAAGATTATTACATTAAATGCTATGGAAATAGTCTTGGTTGTTCTGTGCTGTTATAATTGATCCCCCAATACATAAAAGTGCATGTACATGAAGGCTGATACATACTGACATCAATTGCATTAATCAGAATAGTTTAGCCACTCTGTTATTTTGGTTTTAAACATGTGTGCCATGAACAAATTTTTACTAGGCTGAATGTTTGAAGTGACAGTTTAAGAACATAATAGTGTTGTAATTTAAAATTTTCAGAGTGGTTGGAAGACAGTGGTGAGGTAGGTGGGAGTTTAACCCACTTGCTTAGTGGACCCAACTGGGACACCTAGCTGATCTTCTGGAGAACGGAGTGACCAGCCAAAGGAATCCCAGCTTATATGAAGTTTGGAGGTGAAAGATTGCAGAAGACATTTAAAAAGCCGATGGTAAGGAAATTTTGTAGATAACAAAGTCACCTGGCCTTGTACCTGGAACCATGGCCAGGGGCAGCTGCAGTCCCGGGCCCTGTTGCCATGGAAGCTTTGGACGAGAGCTGAGTCAGGGATTCTAATTTCACAGGTCCCCGCTCTCCCAGACCAGGAAAACCAGTCACATCTAGGAGAGATCTGGATGCTTGAAGTCACTGTGGGGATAAAGATGCAGTGGGAGACACAGCAGGAGACATTCCCCAGCTTGGACTGTAGTCACTGGCTCAATAGTACCACAGAAATCAGGGAGCAGGTGAATCCTGGAAATGGGCAAAGAGTTGGGCCATGACTGACCATGACCCAGAGAGTCTCGGGACTGGTCAGAGAGTTGGACGGTGTGAAAAACCTGGTGCTTGTTAAAAATGGCGCCATGAAACCAAGGAGAAGTCACTAAAAACCAAAAAACAAACAAACAAGCAAACAAAAAACAGTAAGCGGCCCTGGTGTAAGGACTTCTCTCTCTCAGTAGCCAGGCCAGCAAAGAGGGAGGAAGAAGCCTGCAAGTTGCTCCTAACCAGTGTACCACATGGGCAGTACAACATGGTGGATTAAAGACACTGGCCTGGCACAGATGGATAGTTTGAGCCACATAATGCTCAGAAGGATTAGGCTGGAGGCTGGGCAAATCTGAATATTGTAGCCCAGACCTAGACCCCATCATTGAAAAACCACAGGAAAGGGAAAAAGCGAAGTCCAACCCCACTCTTCCTGCAGCAGACAAGGAAGACCAGAAATGGCTAGGCAGTTTAAAGTAAGCAAGATGCTTATTTTTCCCCCAAGTGTGAGACAATAAGACCTGGAGCTGTGAAAGGACCAAGGAACCAAAGATAGAACAAGGGAGACATCAAAAGGCTAATGCCAACTGGGAAACTGAGACAAATTTCACTTTGCTGTCCCACAGAACTTGCATTTTATTTTTATTATTGTTTTTGTTACTTTTACTTCTCCTGTTTTATTGTTTCTTTATTTTTATTTTTCTTCTTTCTGTTTAGTTATCTTTGTTTTGTTTGTTTGATTAATTTCATTGTTTGACTGGTTCTTTTGTCATCCCTTTCACATTGTATTTTAATTTTTCTTCACTCATTTTCACTTGTATTCCAATAACACACTACTCTTGGTCTTTTACTTTCTATTCTTTTTATTCAAATCATATATTTATTGTCATATTACTGTTGTTCTTGTATTATTCTAAATAATTGTTGTTCCATATTATTGTAAATCCCACACAGCACCCCTCCCTGGTCTTGGCTCATTTCACTGTCTTCCTGAGCTTTTATCACAACCTTTATTCTCTCATGCACTATGTCTAGTTTCTATTCCTTACTGTCACTGTATCTCGCCATCTAAATATGTACAAACACTCTATTTTCTGGATTCAGCTCACATTCTTTCTCCCATCTAGTAAGAGTTTTATCTCTTTTTCACCTTTTATAAAAAATGGCTAATTGGGTGAAATATTAGTTATCACTGTACTTCTCCAAGGATCTCCTTTCTGTTATCTACTTATTGGTACTTTAAATCCAATAGATGACTCACCTTCTGTCTTGTTCTATTTCACCCTCACCCTGCCACATGATCACATACAAGAGAATGTGGGAGTTGTGAATACCAGTAAACCCTCTGGAGGAGAGAATCCACTAACAAAGGAACCACCAACAGGTAAAATCCAAGTACAACTAGAAAGCCTACAAAAATGGAAGAAAGGGCAGCACTAGAGCATCCAGACAAGGATGTCCAAGAGACCACACTGCTGAATCCCATAGAACTCCTACTATAGAAGTTCACCTTACAAAGACAGCTAGTAAAGCAGAGCATCAGGAATTGCAGAAACAACAAACAAAAAAGAATCTCCTAAAATGAGGACACAAAAAAAAGAGCTTGCAATCAATAGGAAATAAAAGGTCCCCACTTAAAGAGCTAAATGAAATGGAAGCAAGCAAACTATCAGATATAGAATTCAAAAGAATGGTTATAAGGATACGCAAGGAGCTCACATACAACTACAAGGAATTGAATGACAACCATAAGAGTATGAAAAAGGAAATAGAAACTAAAAACGAGAACCAGGAAGAAATGAAGAATATGATTCCTGAAATAAAAAACACACTAGAAGAAATTACAAGCAAGCAGGATGAAGGAGAGGACCATATTAGTGAGCTGGAAGACAAGGTATAAAGAATCATACAGATAGAGCAGCTGCATGAAAAAAAAGACAAAAAATATGATGACAGATTAAGGGAACTGCAAGATAACATGAAACAGAACAACATTCAACCAATAGGAATACCAGAAGGACAAGGAAAGGAGCATGGGATAGTAACACTGTTTGAAAAAATAGTGAGAAAAAACTTCCCAAACCTGGAGAGGAGGAAAACCACTCCAGTTCAGGAAGCACAGAAGGTCCTAATCAAGATGAACCCAAAGAGGCTTACTCCAAGGCATATCATAATTAAAATGACTGGCTTAAAGACAAAGAGAGAATCTTAAAAGCAGCAAGGGAGAAATAAGAAGTAACATAGAAGGGAGCTCTGATAAGGCTAACAGCTGATTTATCACCAGACACACTATAAACCAGGAAAGAATGGCAAAAAATATTCCAAGTAATGAAAAGCAAAGGCCTGCCACCAAGATTACTCTACCTGGTGAGGATCTCTATTAAAATGGAAGGCAAAATAATGAGTTTCCCAGAGAAAATAAGGCTGAAGGAATATAACTCCACCAAACCAGCACTGCAAGATATGCTAAAGGGATTGCAATAAGAAGAGGAAAAAAGAGTGAGAGAGGGAGGAACACAGGTACAAAGAGGGTAAAATAGCAATGAATAAGCACCTATCAATAAGAACCTTAAATGTTAATGGATTAAGTGCTCCAATCAAAAGACATAGAAAAGCTGGATGGATAAGAAAACATAATCCATACATACGCTGCCCACAAGAGACCCAACTCAGAACAAAAGATTTATGTAGACTAAGAGTAAAGTGTTGGAAGAAAATATACATGCAAATGGGCAGGAAAAAATGTGGCTGTAGCAATACTCACATCAAACAAAATAAACTTCCAAACAAAAGTCAGAAAAAGAGACACAGAAGGGCAATTCATAATACTAAGTGGGGCAATCCATCAAAAAGAGATAAACATTATAAGCACACATGTACCAACATAAGAGCACCCAAATATATAAATAAAATATTGAAGGACTTCCAGAAGCATATAGACAGCAACACATATATACTAGGGAATTTTAAAACCCCACTGTCAAAAATGGATAGATCTTCCAAACAAAGATATTGCGGCATTGAACGATGTCCTAGACCAAATAATCTTAACTGATTATATATATATATATAATCTTTCATCTCAAAGAAGCAAAATACATATTCTTTTCAAATGCACATGGGACATTTTCAAAAATAGACTACATGATAGACACAAAAAAAGCCTCAACAATTTCAAGAAAATTTAAATTATATCAAACATTTTCTCTTACCACAAAGGCTTGAAATGAGAAACCAGCCTCAAGGATAAAACTCAAAATTATTCACATTCACAAAGACTGAATAATATGCTATTAAAGAATGAATGGGTTAAAAATATGACAAAAGAAGAAATCAAAGAGTTTCTGGAAACAAATGGAAGTGGCCACACAAGATTCCAACTCCTGTGGGACAGAGCGATGGCAGTCCTGAGAGAGAAGTTCATAGCAATACTGGCCTACCTAAAAAAAAAAGAAACATTTCAAATAAACAATGTAACTCTACATCTACACGAACAGGA